>APFE030166498.1:0-18154 GCA_000404065.3 Pinus taeda | reverse complement strand
CCTCACCCAGCAGCAGAGTAGCTGGGAAGAGCTAATTTCCATTATAAATGGGGGATTGGCCACACCACCCCCAAAACGGAAACATGTCACTAGCACACCTGAATGTCCAGAAAAACAGAAATAGGTCACCAGCACACCCGAGCGTCTAGAAAAACACAAGAAATCGGCAAAGCAGAAACATGTCACCAGCACACCCGAGCAACCAGAAAAGCACAGGAAATTGTTCCGACTAGCATGGCTACGAGCGGGACTAGAGAAGCCCCAAGAAAGCACTAGCCAGCCGGTAGAAATAGAAGATGAGCAACCCCCACAGTCAGGAAAGGAAGACAAGGAAACAGAAATGTAGGAGGAAGAGGCAGAGAAATCTACAGAAGAAAAAGAAGAGAAGGCAAAGCAATCTACAGAAGAAGAAGAAGAAGAAGAGGTAGAGCAATCTACAGAAGAAGAAGAAGAAGAAGAAGAGGGAGAAGACAAGGAATCTGAGGAAGAAAGAGACAAAGAAAAAGAAGCCGAGCAATCCGAGCAAGAGGAGGAAATGGAATAGCAGGAACGCAGCCCATTGTAGGACCCATTAGGGGAAGATGAATTGGCCAACGTTTTGGCCAATATGGGTGAATATGGCAACCTTCCAGTCCATCTGACCTCCATGCCGAAGAGAAACCCCAGGAGAAAAATGCACCCGAGGAATCATATGCAAAGGAGGCAGAAGTAGAAAATCTGCTTGTTCATGATGAGGAGATGTCAGAAAACGCTGAACAGGAACAATCCATTCCTAACCAGAAGGCACTAGAAGAAAGTCCGGACGAAATAAGGGCAGAAAAAGAAGTCCCTCAAGAAATCACAGAACGAATTAGGGTTCTTGCCCCGGAACAGACAAAGCAGAACAGTGAAGAAACACCCCAGGAAGAAAATCAGGAAGCTAGCCACAGTCCAGACCACAATAAACAACTTTCTCTTCCTTATGAGGAAATGACGGAAATAAGGGAATTGTGAAAGGAACAATTGAGATTATTGAACATAATAGTCCAACTCCACCAGCAGATTAGGATTCTAAAGGCAAGGCAAAGGGTAAAAGGGACTTCAAGATGGAAAAATCTAGCCACTCCAGTAAAACCCCTTAAGGGCAAGGGGTAGAGGACCAGAATCCATCCTGCTGTTCAAAACCCCGTGAAAAGCCAAGCTGCTGTTCCAAATGATGCTGAGAAACAGACTGTTGTTCCAATTGAAAAGGAACAACAATGGACTGA
Source organism: Pinus taeda (assembly GCA_000404065.3). Taxonomy (NCBI): domain Eukaryota; kingdom Viridiplantae; phylum Streptophyta; class Pinopsida; order Pinales; family Pinaceae; genus Pinus; species Pinus taeda. Next base: position 16,907 of record APFE030166498.1, on the reverse strand, counting down.
TGTTCGTGTTAAAATAGAAATGGATGAAATGTTGACCCATGATAAGGAAATTCAGACGGAGGCACCACTTTCGGGAGTAATAAGGGTTCTGAACTCAAAGCAGCACAATAGGAAAGTTCAGGTAAAGCTCCCAGCCTCCACTGCTGCATGGAAAAGGGATCCAAAAATAGTAACCCTCCAAAAGGGTTTGAAGCAAGCTCAATAATAAGCAGAAAAGCTTAGGGAGAAAATGGTCCCCTGAGAAAAATATGAAGAACTATAGCAGCAGCTAAGGAACGTCAATTTATCTGAAAGCCAGGCCTTTGAAGGATGGCAAAAGGAACAAGAGAAAGTTACAAAGGTAACTCGTAGGTTAGATGTAGTTATCAAACAGATGGTTACCTTGTGTTCTCTATATAATGACGTCCTAGCATGAAGAGCCCCTGCTAAGAACTATGCCTTTTTTTTAATGGAAAGGTATTTGCAATTGAAAATAAAGGTTGTTAAAGTAGGTGCTCCCATACAAATTAACACCATAGATTATTTCATAAACTGCTGTAAGCACTACGGGGTAAAAGTTCAGAGACTATTGTGTGAATCTGCTTATCCATGATGAGAAGATGTTAGAAAATACTGAACATGAACAATCTGTTCCTAACCGAAAGGCACCATAAGAAAGTCCGGAGGAAATAACAGTAGAAAAAGAAGTTGCCGAAGAAATCACAGAACCAGTTAGGGTTCTTTCCCTGGAACATCCAGAGCAGAACAATGAAGAAACACCCCAGGAAGAAAATCAAGAAGCTAGCCATAATCCAGACCACAATAAACAGCCTGTTGTTCCTTCTGAGGAAATGGCAGAAATAAGGGAATTGCTAAAGGAACAACAAAGATTATTGAACATAATATTCCAACTCCACCAGCAGATTAGGATTCTAAAGGCAAGACAAAGGGTAAAAGGGACTTCAGGAAGGAAAAATATGGCCACTCCAGCAAAACCCCTTAAGGGCAAGGGGCAGAGGACCAGAATCCATCCTACTATTCAAAACCCCGTCAAAAGCCAAGTTGCTATTCTAAATGATGTTGAGAAACAGACTGTTGTTCCAATTGAAAAGGAACAACAATGGACTGATGTTCGTGTTAAAATAGAAATGTATGAAACGTTGAACCGTGATAAGGAAATTGAAACAGAGGCACCACTTTCGAGAGTAATAAGGGTTTTGAACTCGAAGCAACGCAATAGGAAAGTTCAGGTAAAGCTCCCAGCCTCCACTGTTGCATGGAAAAGGGATCCAAAAACAGTAACCCTCCAAAAGGGTTTGAAGCAAGCTCAACAAGAAGCAAAAAAGCTCAGGGAGCAAATGGTTCCCCGAGAAAAATATGAATAACTACAGCAGCAGCTAAGGAACATCAATTTATCCGAAAGCCAGGCCTTTGAAGGATGACGAAAGGAACAAGAGAAAGTCGCAAAGGTAACTTTTAGGTTAGATGTAGTTATCAAACAGATGGATACCTTGTGTTCTCTATACAATGACATCCTAGCATGTAGAGCCCCTGCTAAGAACTATGCCTTGTTTTTAAGGGGAAGGTATTTGTAATTGAAAATAAAGGTTGTTAAAGCAGGTGCTCTCATACAAATTAACACCATAGATGATTTCATAAACTGCTGTAAGCACTATGGGGTAAAAGTTCAGAGACTATTGTGTGAATCTACCTGTTCATGATGAGAAGATGTCAAAAAGCGTTGAATAGGAACAATCTGTTCCGAACCAGAAGGTACCAAAAGAAAGTCTGGAGGAAATAAGGGTAGAAAAGGAAGACGCCCAAGAAATCACAAAACCAATTAGGGTTCTTTCCCCAGAACATCCAGAGCAGAACAGTGAAGAAACACCCTAGGAAGAAAATCAGGAAGCTAGCCACAATCCGGACCACAGTAAACAGCCTGTTGTTCCTTCTGAGGAAATGGCGGAAATAAGGGAATTGCGAAAGGAACATCAAATATTATTAGATATAATAGTCCAGCTCCAGCAGCAGATTAGGATTCTAAAGGCAAGGCAAAGGGTGAAAGGGACTTCAAGAAGGAAAAATCTGGCCACTCCAGCAAAACCCCTTAAGGGCAAGGGACGGAGGAGCAGAATCCATCCTACTGTTCAAAACCCCATCAAAAGCCAAGCTGTTGTTCCAAATGATGCTGAGAAACAAACTATTGTTCCAATTGAAAAGGAATAGCAATGGACTAATGTTCGTGCTAAAATAGAAATGGATGAAATGTTGACCCGTGATAAGGAAATTCAGACGGATGCACCACTTTCGGGAGTAATAAGGGTTCTTAACTCAAAGCAGTGTAATAGGAAAGTTCAGGTAAAGCTCCATGCCTCCACTGCTGCATGGAAAAGGGATCCAAAAATAGTAACCCTCCAAAAGGGTTTGAAGCAACCTCAGCAAGAAGCCAAAAAGCTTAGGGAGCAAACGGTCCCCCGAGAACAATATGAAGAACTACAGAAGCAGCTAAGGAATGTCAATTTATCCGAAAGCCAGGCCTTCGAAGGATGGAAAAAGGAACAAGAGAAAGTCACAAAGGTAACTCGTAGGTTAGATGTAGTTATCAAACAGATGGATACCTTGTGTTCTCTATACAATGATGTCCTAGCATGTAGAGCCCCTGCTAAGAACTATGCCTTGTTTTTAATGGAAAGGTATTTGCAATTGAAAATAAAGGTTGTTAAAGCAGGTGCTCCCATACAAATTAACACCATAGATGATTTCATAAGCTGTTGTAAGCACTACGGGGTAAAATTTCAGAGACTATTGTGTGAATTTTATTTACATAACCTTGTACTAGAACAAGAGACTGAGCTGAACCCTGGCCCTTTTGCTGGGGACATTCAATTACAAGCATTTATTTCATTTGTAGTTAATCAAATTAAATGGCTCAAAGCCTATAATGCTTTTCAAAGACAAGAAAATAGATCAGATTTATGGATAAGAGCTGAGCCTAGGGATCCAACACAATTATGGAGGAAACATAGAAACCTCATGAAGACTCTAAGAGTGATTGAAGCATTAGGACCCATGCATGAGGCAATCATTTGGCAGGGGTTACAATAATTTTCTTCTATCAAAGACCCTGCCACTGATGCAGCTAAATTTCGATATCGAATATCTAATCTAAATATCCAGCTCAGAGAACCATTTAAGTATGAGAATTTTAAACTTGCTGCCAACTGTTTTCCCCTCTATGGCGAAATTATTTTGAGGGCAGGGCCATCCTAGTTAGGATATAGGTTCCGGAGTCTAGTTATTTGGCATCCTACACCCGGATACCAAGCCCTGTATGAGATGCCTGAGGGTCAGACAGGCCATTTCTTTGACTACCTAGTTACGCATCATGGCTGTAGGCCTTCACATGAAATTCCATCTCCAGCCTACTCACTCACTGCCTTACATGTCAACTACAATGTTTTTAGGAGGCCATGAAAAAGGGTAAGCAGGGGGGTGTTTGGAGTACCAAAGAAGGTATGTTTTGATGATTATTTCAGTATCTTTTCATTAGGACTTGCAAGCCTTTTTGCATCATGGACGTAGAAAACGATAAAGAATTATAACAAAACATGTGAGATTAATATGCAAAACAAGAACACTGACAATTGTGGTTTCCGTGTGCAGGAGGGAGGAAAAATCAAAAGTTTATGTTCTAAAGGAAAAGACAAAGATGGGTTAACTGTTGTCCCTTCAACGGGAGACACATGCAAACCAGATCAAAATGGATCAGCCTGGGAAAAGAAGTGGAGATATCAGCTCGACGCAGAAAAGAGAAGAAATGATTCAGGGTTAACGGTTCTGCGAATCGATCCTGAGGGATTGTTGTTTTATCTATTTCTACATTTAGATATCTTCACCGTAACCCTTATATAAGGGGCAGCAATGTTAGCTAAAGGGGGATGCCCTTATGTAATTTATTTTAAAGAACAAAACTTTGATCATCGTGTCCTGTTAAGAACTGCTCTACTGTAATTTTACTTGATGCATTAATACAAACTTCGTTACTCTTTTATCCTTGATCTTGGAATAACTTCAAGTGGTGTACCCCTGGAGGCTAAGGGCCCGGCCCTAGAGGACACTTGCTCTTGTACCATTATGCGTGGGTTTTGTGTGGTTTGCTTATCGAACATGATCTGGTAATCTGACGTGTTTTATAAAGTTTATATCACATGCTCTGTCATGTTTAATCCATTAAGGTTTCTGAAAACAAAAGTATTGTATACGGTTACTTTCTACAGGATACTGTTGTTATTCCATTACAAAGTTTTTGTGTTATGCAATTGTTCCTTAACATTACAGAATTCATCTTTGAAGCTCTGTTCTCTGTGATTATTGGATTCTTGAATACTGTTGTTCTACCTTGAAATGCAATCGTATTCTTACTAATCAAAGTGATAACTGAATTAGATTACTATTTGAGCATGTTGTGTCTATATGGTTTTCAGTGTTGTTCCATCATGTATCAGTAAGTAGTGCTGTTACATTTGTGTGTACATCTTTAAGAGTGAAGGATTTATGTTTGGCTATGACTAAGGCCAATGATTTGATAGATTTACAGCTTGTTAGACTTAGTTGTTGCTCTATTCCTTGATTGTTGTTCCATTTCCAAATTGTTGTTCCATTTCAGGCTTGTTGTTCCATTTCAGACTTGCTGTTCCATTTCAGACTTGTTGTTCCATTTTAGATTTGTTGTTCCATTTTAGAATTGTCGTTCTATTTCAAGGTTGTTGTTCCATTTCGTTGTTGTTCGATTTCTTTTCCATTCCATTTCTTATCTGCCGTTTCAAATCTTGTTAATGGTGTGAAGGACAATCTCAGGCTGTAGTGAGCATCGATATCTACTGTCTGGCTCCCAGACCCCCGATCTATTATCTGATTTCTTTTCCATCAGTTTCTAAAGGTATGGGTTATCTCTACCGAACCCTTGACTGATAAATTGCTTGATGTTCTAAACGTGTGATTTAGTCTTTTGATGTAGTCAAGTTCTAGACACGCATCCATTTACTCTTATATTTTCAAACACTGTGCTACGAGCATTACTCTGGCAAATGATAAGCCTCAGACTGAGACACTCTTTGGAATAGCAAAACATACCCGAATTGACATATTAATGTGAGGTAACTAGAGGTGAAAGAGACCCTTTTTATAGCTCCACACCACTGAAGCCCTTTTATACTTCTCCCAAAGTATCTTTTTAGTTGGGAATTCGTTGGGAACAATTGGGGCCACATGCACTAATAGGTAATCAACAAGTAAAACCCATGATCTCCACCTGAAATTAAGGAAACTTAATTGTTTTGAGTGTTTTAAGAGATATACGTGGGTTGGGTATACATAGACCTATGTACACACACATTTAGCTCAGGGAAATTGCATGTACAAGGAGTAAAACACTGTTTTTTAAGTATTTGGACCAAGTCTGGAAGGAAGGTTTGCCCTAGGCCATAAATGCAACATCACAAATATCAAGGGTGACATATGGAGCTATGACATCGAGTTATCAAAGCACATCACCTATGGATATCAATTCATGATGTAATATCACTATGCCACATTTTACTCTCATCATACCACACATGATATCCATAATTGAAGAAATTTTAAGCTATATGCTATTCATGCAATCACTTACTTTGACCCATCCATTTGACCGGGTCCAAAATGGATGGATATGATCATTCATAGTGATTGAACGGTCACAAGGGAATGTTGAATCACATAGCTTCTAATGACTACCCTTTTAGGTTTCCATTTGGTATTGTTTGTCCTCTACAACCACCTCATGTTGTGATACTAAATAAGGGTTTAGGCTTGGTACATTGTATATTTTTTGAACAATGGTGCTTGGACTTCATAGTTAAATTGTTTTGTCTGCAACCCCTTAAGCCATAAGTGTTAAGTAAATTCTTGTCTTCCTCTATTAAATAACTTTGTTGATGGTTTAGTAGTTTTATAATAGAATTTTCATTAGATCAAAGGTACAAAAATGTAATTACCCTTTTCTCTATTTTTTAAGTTATTAGAGAAGCTCTTCTTACCATCCTCAGGTTAACAATTCTCTTAGGTTTTGATGGTCAATGATGAATTTTCAATAAACACATAGGATTAATATCTTATTGGTGTTTTATTGAGCTCTTTCTTCTTTGGAGATGGTAATTATAAAGAATTAATGTCTAATTATTGCATTTTGAAATGCATTCTTTCAAGTATTTATTTGAAGGTCAAAAAACGCTTAAGGTTTTTCATATGTTTGAGAAAATAGAAGTGTACCCACATCTAAACTTTTGAATGCCTAAAATGTGGGATACTTTATTAATTTGTTAGACTCGTATTCTTCTAGGTCATCATATTTACATACATTTTTTTCTTATCATTAAAATAATTTTCCTACAATCTTTCTCTCAAGATTTTTAATTTGAGGGTTTTCTGAAATCTCTTTAGACGACATTCAATTATATAAAGTACCAGTTAAAAACTCTAATGACATGAATTCAACTGACAAAGCTATGAATTTTTCAATCATGCACCATTCCACAATCCTCCACTTATCTCAAATTCAAAAGAAAAACTAAGGTTTTCATAAGTTTTAGGCCATTATTAGCGTTTTGCATCTTTTATTCTTAATTAGCATCATCGTTAAGTATTAAAGTTATTATAAGCCCTTATACCCAGTTATTGTGAAGATGATCCTAGTTTTACTTTCAAACAAAACCCATTCTACTATCTTAAAATAAAGGTTTCCAAGTTTTTGTGTAAAAATAATATAGAAAGAGAGGTTTTATATATATCAAGAATTTTACCTTTCATGTTTTATAGATTATAATCTTGATTATATGCTCAAATTGTCTAAATATTCCCTATTTTTACAACAGGTCTTTTTGGATAACCATTACTAGGTAATTCTTCGGGTAATTTTTTTTGTCAAAATTTTCCCGTTAAGTATTTATTATATCATTAAAGAAACGTGATGAACGTACTAATAGGTATTTCCCTCTATTATTCAATTATAGGTTTGATTTCAAGACTTTGTCCCCAATTATTTCAATTTAGGATGGTGCATTTAGCTCCTTAGGTGTCAATCCTTCTATTGGAAACATATTTTTCTACAACTATTCAATTCATGTGAGAAATTATTTTGAATAATGGTTTTCATGCAAGATCATCCGAGTGAGAAGGCGATAGCTGGGAAATGTTTTTTTTTTTTTTTTTTGCTGGACAGAAAGAAAGACATTTTGGGTTTCTATTTTATTTTGTTTTATTTAAATTAAGGCCATTGTTATTTAAAACTAGGCAAGCCAATCAAGATAGGATTAGTTAGGAACATGTTTAAAGAAATTGTTAGACAAATGAAAGCTAACTAAGGAACAATTCCTCAACTATAAAGAAACTACTAATAATGCATTGAAAAAAAAAGTCCAGAGCTCGTTGAGGGGCTACCATCTAGAGAGAAGAGAGAGCTTAGAATTTGTAGTTTACAATTGTCTTGAATCTCTATAAAAGCAAATAAATATACAACCTGTCATTAAGGAAGCAGGATAGTTTTTCTTCCTTGTGCATAAATATTTCAGGCATTGTATTGAAAGTATTGAAAGCAAGACAGTGAAATAACTCATTAAGAAGCTGAATGGAATCGACAAGAAACTTGTGAAAGAAGGCCTCTCAGACCAGGAACTAAACAAAGGCAAAACCAACATAGACAATACATTTTTGTTTTCCCTCAACAAAAAACCAGATACTTTTATATTCAACATTTAAGTAGAACAGTGCATTCATTTCATTTCCAAACTTAAAAGTTCATGGTACAAACTATACAACCCAGAAATAGTGGAGGGTTCTGAAACCCCTGCAAACCAAAAAAATTACAGTTCATAGGCTACATACTAGTCAAACAGCAAGGGCATGAGAACCCCTAAACCTTACTAATACTAGTCAAACAACGAGGGGATGAAAACCTCTGAAACCACATAGATACGTAGAGGAATCGAAACCCCAAGCTTTATACCCAATTACAGATAGAGAAAGAAACATAGCAAGCAAAAGAAAGATATAGCCACAGGAAGACCTTACCAAGGTTTTCCCTAAGCTCATGAGTATTCCCAAGGACGAGGTCCTGGAGCAGCGTTCCCCTAGAATGACCTGCGCACCACCACCAAATAGGGCAACAATTTCGTAGGGCCACGATACCAAAACATAGTGAATAGATAACCAAGAAAGGATCGAGGATTTACCTGGAGGAGGTCTGATTTCACGATGGAGGACACGAGCCGAGACCTGTAACAGATGGTTTCTCCCAACAGAAATGCCATGAGAGTGTTTTGCCTACTCACCAAGGAGCCAAAATGTTAGAGCCTTAAAAATGAAAGGAAGAATTCCAACTAGAACAAGGAAATTACCTGAGAACAAGTTCGTTGAGCCGTCATGTGCAATAGCAAGGTGATAACCTATGCATGTAGAGCCAAATCATCACCGGACCCAACATCAAGAAAACAATCATTGCAAAATCGAGTAGAGACAAATTATAAGCAAGTGCAGAGATAAATCAACTTGTAGGTTGGAAAATTGACCTGAAACCCTCCAAGAACCAGCGAAGTAGACCACCACAGGGAACAAGCAAGGCACAACATTAATAAATGACCATACAGGACAAGCAAGGCACAACGCTTACCAACCATCACAAGAACCAGGCGAAAGCATTGAGCACCCATAGAGCCGAACTAGACCATAGCAATGCAAGGATGAATTTGAAAATCCCTTGGAAAGTGTGATAGATCGTTCTTGCAAACCCAAGGCCAATATGATGGCAGAACGAAAAACATAAAACACATTAAAACCTCACACCAAAACCCTGCAACTATCTTAAATTCGAAAATGATAAGAGTTAAATGGTCATAGCTACGTGTCCCTTGTCAAGATCGCTACCAATGTTTGGTATCACAGCAGTTTGTTCCTTTCTCTCAGTAAGGATGGAGGCAGGAAGAAGGATTTGAGGAAGAGCCATCAGAAGATTAGAAAACGAAGGGTTATGAGAAGAAATTATGACTTTAACTGCACCTTTGGCAGTAGTAGAAGCAGAAAGGCATAGAGATCAGGAAGGTGGGGATGACAATGAGGAGGAAAAAACAACCACAACGGATGGGTTAGATGACGAAGGACCAGAGGTTAAACTATTTAGGTCAGTTTTGTTGGCTAGTAACAAGCCATGACCAGAGCTCTCTAATTACGATGGCAATTTGTCGACAGAGGCATTGTTAGACTAGATATGTGAGCTAGATAAATATTTTGAATATGAAGAAATTAGCGAAGACAAGAGGATCAAGTTTGTTGTCACCAAGTTGAAGGGACATGCAGCACTATGCTGGGATAGTGTACAAGCAGAAAGGAGATTGGACAAACCATTGACTAAAAAATGGGATAGGATGATTGCTAGAATAAAGAGAAAACTTTTACCTAAAGATTATCAAATTTCGCTTTATAGACAAGTACAGAACCTCAGGCAAAGAATGATCACCATAAAGGAATATACTGAAGAATTTTATAAAGTAAACCTAAGAGTTGGTTACGTTGAAGATACCCCTGAGAAAATAATGAGGTTTGTAAATGGTCTACAGATGGAGATCCTAGAAGAAATTAGTATTGTTTCCCCTAAGACCATAGAGAAAGCCTGGCAGAGTGCTTTGAAGGCAGAGGAAAAGATCACTAGGAAACAGAATGGTAGAAGTAGACATGGTTCTAGTAGATGTCGGGGACAAACCTTTAGCAGAGATAGGACTGCCAACAACAATGAGGAGGGTAGTAGTTCAAAGGCTTCAGGAAAGAATGAAAGGGAAGGTAACACCAGAGGAGGAATTTCATACCAGCAAGGAAGAGATAATGGCAGAGGTAGAGGAAATGCCTATCAGCATTATAAGTGTCACAAATGGGGGCACAGGTCCTTTGAATGTCCTGAAAATGAAGAAACAGGAGAGGAGCATATGTTGCTCTGCCCAAGGAAGAGGAGGAACTAGCACAACAGGTGGAAAATATTCCAGAAACTAGGGAAGCCTTGGGGTTGGCCAAGGTATTATTGAAACTAGCTAAGGAAGTAGCTGATCAGGCACAGGAAAGCATTGTTCCAGACTGTGGGCAAGTCGCATGGGAAATGCTACAAGTTAATCATAGAAAGTGGACGTACTAATAATCTGGTAGCTACTGAGATGCTGAGGAAATTGGGTTTGAAGAAGTTGAAGCACCCAACTCCTTATAGGGTGTCTTGGTTGCAGAAAGGTGACTAACTACTGGTCAATGAGCAATGTGAAGTAGAGTTTCATATTACCAAGTACAAGGACAAGGTGACTTGTGATATCATGCCTATGGACATGTGCCATATTATGCTTGGAAGACCATGGCAGTATGATAGGAAGGTCATCCATGATGGGGAAACAAATTGTTACAAGTTTGTTAAAGATGGGATAAAGCAGATAGTAGTGCCCATGAAGGAAGAGGATGCTACAGAAACTAACAGAACAAAAGCATTACTGTTAGGTGGAAAAGGGTTTCTGTGATAGATGAAAGATGATGAGGTAAAATATGTAGTTGTGTGAAGGCCAAAACCAGTATTGATCCATAATGAAGTCACTGACTTGCCGAAAGAGATACATGACATGCTACAGGAATTTAGTGATATTATGGTAGATGATATATGGGACAAATTACCACCAAAGTGGAGCATTAGTCACCACATTGATTTTATTTGAGGAGCTAGTTTGCTGAACATGGTTTCTTAATAGATGAGTCCGAAGGACAATGATGAAATCTAGAAGTAGATGCAAGGGTTGTTGCATAAAGGACTAATTTGGGAAAATTTAATCCCTTGTGTAGTTTCAACTATTTTAGTTCCCAAGAAAGGAGGTGAGTGGCGAATGCGCACTGATTCATGGGCAATTAACAAGATCACTATTAGGTATAGGATTCATTTCCCTCAGATGGATGATATGATGGATTGTTTGAGTGGAGCAGTGTACTTTTCAAAGATAGACCTAAAAAGTGGCTACTACCAAATCAGGATTCAAGAAGGTGACAAGAAGAAGACAACTTTCAAGACTAATGAAGGCTTATACGAATAGTTGGTTATGCCATTTGGATTGAGAAATGCCCCAAAAATGTTCATGTTTCTGATGAACAAGATGTTGAAGGAATTCATTGGTAAATTTGTGATTGTATATCTGGATGATATACTTCTATTCAGCAAGACAAAGGAAGAGCATTTTCGACATGTGAGGTATGTATTGGAAAAACTGCAGCAAAATAGATCACTAATAAATTTAAAGAAATGTTGTTTTTCCAAGAAAGAGTTAATTTATGGGATTTGTGATTTCCGAGAATGAACTAAAAATGGATCTGGAAAAGGTTGTAGCCATAGTTAGCTGGCCATCTCCCAAAAGCTTTTTTGAGGTACAAAGTTTTCATGGATTGGTGAGTTTTTAGCGGAAGTTTATAAAAAATTCAGTGGGATTTGAGCACCCATGGTGGACACCATTAAGAAGGCAAATTAACCTTTTCCATTGGATAGAGACGATAGAGAAGAGATTTCAAATGCTCAAAAGAAAGATTACTAAAAAACCATTTTTGAGATTACCGAACTTTAGCAAACTTTTCCAAGTTTGATGTGGTGCCATTAGAATAGCCATTGGTCAGTAGTCAGCCAAGAAGACAAGCCAATAGCCTATTTTAGTGAGAAACTAAATGAAGGTAGGTAGAAATACATGTCTTATGACAAAGAATTTTATGTAGTGGTTCAAGCGCTAAAGCATTGGAGACATTATCTTCTGGCCAATGAATTTGTCTTATTTTCAGACAATTTTGCGTTACCGTATATTATGCAGCAACATAAGTTGAACCGTAAACATGTGAAGTGGGTGGATTACCTGCAAAGTTTTACATTTGTATCGAAACACATCAGGGGTCAAGCCAACAAAGTGGTATATGCATTAAGCATGAGGAATTTGATCTTACAGGAAAGTACGATACAAGTATTAGGATTCGAACATCTTAAAGACTTGTATGAAACAAAAGCATATTTTAAGGGAGCCTATGAAGCTTGACAAAATCCATTGTTGAGAGATAACAGTCCATGGCTGGACTATAATATGTGTTTCTAGGAAAACTAGTGTCTGTTTGATCTACTAGTCCCACTAAGACAGGTAGCTATCTTAGAAGGAAACAATTCCAAGGAAGTTGTGATTTCCTTTATGTATGATAGATAAGAGAGCAGTATAGAGCACCAACATGAATATTTGACTTGGCTCCTTGCTTTTTTCCTCTCTCCTTTGATAGAGCTTGCCACTCCTTTCTTACTTGTCCCACCACTTTAAAGAACACCTGTAGAGACAAAGCAACAAAACACCATCAAAGCATAGAGATCTACAATACCATAAACAATGTAGAATCAGAAATACATTAACCATAAAATTGCATTCACAAATAGCAAGATTCACAAATACACAAGTATATGGAGGAAAACTTGAATAACTTTATTGATAGTAGAAGAGAGGATTACAACCCAGCTATCTAATCTAGCATCATCCTCCCAGCATGAAGGCCCTCTTCACCTCATGAAAAGCAAGATCACCCAACAATACAATGTCTCAAAGAGAAACCAACAACCCTTCCTTACAAATTACAAAATTCCAGCCTCTAGATCTCTATGATGAGGGATCCATATATAGATATTTGTAGAGGGGTGAGTCAGCTTCTGGGTTTCTGATTAGTGTCATTTCACTGATAGTTCTTGGTTCCACTTGGAGATTTCATGATCTCTTACTCATCCCTGGGTGACTTTAGAGAGGCAAGTGTCAAATGAAAAGTTTCTAGAAGATTCTCTGCATTTCGACTTAGCAAACTATCTCTGCCATTTGTCTACTCTCAGCCATCACACCCCACAAAAGTCTCTTTTAGTATGCATCGCACCTGGCTAGTGTAGTAGCCAATATCCATCACACCATAAGCATGGAGCAGTCTGTATCATCCAGTTTTGGCCAATTTTGACTTTTTTTCAGGTGGAACTTTTGGGAAATGATGTAATCAGTTGACCATGATCCTTTAGGGTGTGAAACGACACTTTTAGGGGTTTAAGAGCCCTTGGTTTATCAACATATGTGATTGGGGTTGTAGTGCCCAAATATGTCTATAACAGTTGACCCCTAAAGCATGAGGTCATAAATCTTCTAATGTCGGGTGAAATGCTTTATCATGAGGATCCGAGGTCTTCGAACTGGAAGGCGACCTATATAAAATAAAATACAATACATTATCTTCATATTATTTTCATGATCTAGCTAATGCGGGCATTCCCATGCTCAACTTTATAAATTAATTTTCATGTACATAGTACAGACAATCATCCATTGTTGCAGACTGGTGATTCTTGTAGAGCCATTATCGCTTAGATTGGATGATCATCTGTGCAACTATGGTGTACATTTCATGTCTTTATTTTCCTGAATATATCGCAGCCCAGATTGATGAAACTAGATCCAAGGTGTTCAAACTCATTCAATCTTCTCCCGATGTACAAGTAGATCCATGTGAAAGGATGTTCTGAAGTTGAACATGGAAATACATTGCATGGTTACCAGCCAATGATGTAAGTTGTTAAGAGGCGCAAGAGGAATCACCGATAATGATAATGACCCTCAAGGTACTATAGTACAATTCACGTCATGTGAATATATGAGTTGTTGTCGAACACCATGCAAAATATTTCGGTCAAAGGTCATTGATGTAAACCTGTTGCCAGAAGTGAGAAACTTGCCATTGAAGCATGCAAGCTTCAAAGTACTGAAAGGGTTTTTCCTAAGTCAAATTCTTGGATAATGAGTTGATGTCAGCAAGAAGTGACCCGTCGTAGGAGGGCCTTAATGAATCCCACATCTATGACATGAAACGAAGCAAATGATCTTCTGGAGGTGAAAACGATCTGATGATAGGAGGTTTAGGAATGGCGGCCATGAAAAATGGAGAGTGAAGGTATTGCAGTGGATGAGGTGTTAGATGGGTGGTAGATTCTCCAATTGACTTCTCTTGAACATGTCGGGGACATTGAAATGGATTGGTAGCATTAACCCCAAAAATGGATGGTATGAAGGACCAATGGTGATGTGACCAGTGAATGGAAAAACCCAACTCAACTCTATCATGGTGACGGAGTGAAAGTGTCATGTTCAAGAGAAACCTACTACCAATGAAGTTCTTCAAGCTTTCTTCCCTTTTTCCCCAGTCATTGTTGACTAGTACCTCTTTATTTTTTTCAAGCTTGAGGAGGATAACATATGCTTGTTCTATAATTTTCCCTTCAAGCAAACCTGTTGCTATGTTTTAGCGAGCCTAGCGACAGTGAAACTCACTCTTGTTCGGATGGACAAGTTTGTCGCTATTTTGTTAACGAGTTTAACGACAAAGATAACTCAGTGATTTTCATGTTTAGAGAGTTTGAAAAGGGATGGAAAAGAAACTCCAATAGTCCTTTTTCATGCCATAATCCCTTAAGTCTGAAAAAGTACAAAATAATACGAAAGGGATGACTTTTCGATAGCTTTAGCGAGCTGAATAAGACAAGAGCTCGATCTTTTTGTGGAATGATCCCTCAGGTCCAAAAATATTATAATGTAGAGGAGCGATGGTGCTTTCCCTTACTTTAACGAGCTAGAAAGGCCAGTATCTCAACAATCTTTTCATATTTTATGAGTCTAAAAATAGCTTAAAAGAGACTCATTTTTTGAGGAACGAGTGATGTTTTCAGGTAACAACTGGTTCCAGGTATGTTTGGAACTTCTCAAACATGACAGTGTAAAGAGGGTGGCTAACAGAATCACTTGTCGCAGCTATTCCTCAAAAGGGTAAGGAATCATGTGGAAGAGTATGATTAGCCAAAAGAATGGAGGTGATGGTAAGAACACAACCAAGGCTCAAAAGGATGATAGCATGGAAATCACAAAGGTTATTTTCTGAGGGTGGATTCATTTTTTAATAAGCTTGAATATTTAGCAACTTTGCTTAGTGGCAGGTTTAATTTTTAACGAGCTTGAACGCTACGGAAACAATGCTGATTGGCGGGTTTAATTTTTAACGAGCTTGAACCCTGCGGAAACATTGGTCATTGGCAGGTTTATTTTTTAATGAGCTTGAACCCTACGGAAAAATTGCTCATGCCAGTTGTCTTTAAAGATGTTTTTTATTAGTAGGTCCATTTTTTAGTGAGATTGCCCACTGTGAAGCTTTTCTCAACTGCCTTTCTATGCAGGCTAGAAACGACCAACTATAGAACTAACTACAGTAAGAGTTAATAAACCGCTAAGGTTAGGTAGGATAGTTTTGTATTTTGGCTAGATAAAACATTTCCTTTTCTTTGCCTGCATGCCAGTGACAAAGGTGAGTGGTGGATCAGACCAATCACCTAACCTAAGAGGTTGTTACTAAGATTTAATCTAAACAGTACAAGGTTAGACTTATGTTGGTCACTTTTCACTTGCATAAAAAAGGTTTGCATGGCCCCAGGTGTTGAAAAAATGAAAATTTCCAAGTTACCGTATGGAAGTTCCTACATTTAAGCAGTATTGTTTCATCTGCGGAGCAGACAAAACACTTCCTTGGCTATATCCATCAAAATAGACAAAGGTGAATGGTGTGAGCTTCCAATCACATAACGTGCGAGGAGATAAATGTTTCATATTGATCTCATATCCTACATAGAGATGGAATTTCAATCCAATCATATAACCTACAAGGAAATTTGTTTTTACAGCTGGGTTTGCCTACTGAAGTAGACCAAGGTGCAGGCCCTCGAGCTTTGTTACATTCACCGAATTACTCATGGTAGTTAGGTGGATGAACTGGAGGTTGAAGAGACATTATTGACAGAAAGAGACCATTTGGAGATGGTGCTTGAATAGTAGTTGTGTTTGAACCAGGAAATGAAAGCTGGTTGACAAGGTGCACCGTTCTACCTTCATGCGGGAAACACATCACCCAAAAGAGTGTGGAAACAATAGCTCCCATGTTGTAAATGTAGTCACACCCAAGGCGTAGATTGTAATCTAGTGGCCCTTAGACTACCATCACACTCAAGTGAACGTTTTTACTTCTCAAAGTTATAGGCAAATTTGGAAGGATCCCTAACGGTCGACTCGTTCCTTTGCTGAAGCCTGACAAATTTTGATTCTATGGCAGAAGTGATGGCGAACCAAGCGCTTTCCAAGCAGTTGAGGAAAGGATACTCACAGGAGCCCCTTCATCTATGATAGTGCCAAACATGATCATTCTGTAAACATGTACTATGTTTCAGAATGGTACATTAGATGGAAGGCGGGGTTCTGCTAGTAGATTCCAATCGAAGGAAAGGACTAGATTTCTTGGAGGGGAGACCAAATAAACAGCTGGATGAATTTGTTGAAATGGGGAACTTCCCTCCTGTGGTAAAGGAATGGTTAGGTTTCCCCCATGTTCATCAAACTCAGAATTAACAAAAATAATTTGAACGGTGTCGTTCTCGTTCTCTTTGGAAACTGTATCATTTGATGGTGGACCTCCTAAAGGAAAGACTAGGTCGGCTACCATCCCGACCTATTTTATTTGGTATGGTATCAACTCGTAATGTTTACTTTTGATGATAGGTGTTTTCACTAGCAACTGAGGTATGTCAGTCAGATTTTCAACTAACAATGGACTTGGCAAGAGTTTCTTGTATCCAGGCAAATGTTGTTGTGGTGAAGCAGGACGGTTATCCAAGATACGTTTAGCTTCATCCAGAAAGGGACAATAGTGAAGGGCATGATCACCTTCACATAACCTATAAGGAAATATGAATCTTCCTTTTTGTCCATTGACTTCATTTTTTCTAGTTGATGGTGTGCTGT
>APFE030166490.1:120106-159676 GCA_000404065.3 Pinus taeda | reverse complement strand
AGCCTAAGATCACCATGTGGGATTTCTTCCTCAGTTCCTAAGCGTTCTGCTTCATTCAGCTGCACGATCCCTTCTTCTAAGGCTCTGCGAACTGTCATATCTATCGGCGCTGCTATGCACGGACTAGGCATATTGTGCTCTATTGGAACTACAGTGTTTGCTCATAGGCCAATGTAGGAGGCGTTTGGCCCATCAGTTTCTTTCACTTTGTCCTATAAGCCCATAGAACTGCTCGTAAGCGCAGGTCCCAATCACTCCACTATCCATCATATACCCTGTTCAGTGCTTCGCACACTTCGTTAAAGGCTTCTGCGTGGGTAACCTTCTGCACACTCATTCTTTCCAGACTTCATCGTCCCAACTAGAGGGACCATTCACGCAATTTCCTTGCCAACATCTGCTTATTGACCATGTTCCCAAACGTGAAGTACATGTGAATCTGCACAGGTTGTTTACCATATGCATGTACCCACCTGGACAGATGCATGCGCGGATCACCCCATCCATCATTCTTGTCTGTTAGACACATCTAAGGTTTCCCAAAATGCATGCACATCATTCTCTTGCATTCGCGCTAGTCCTCAAAGCTTCCTTGGTGCTTACCCCACCACTTCGCGGGGGTAGTGCGTAGTACCCATTTCAAAGCCTCGAAACATTGTTATTTCGATAGCTTCCTTTCAAATATGTTCAAGAAAGCATCTACCTCACTTAACCCATCATAAGTGGGCAGATCCCTTACCTCCGTCAATACATAGTGCAACGATCTTTTCATCATATTACAATTCAGCGTGGTCACCTTGTGCAACTAGTTCTGCCATTACTCTATTTCCTCATCAGAATCCAATGTACAAGAGCTTTCTTGCTCCCATGAGATTCATCCATCCGCGGTGGAATTTACCCAATCTTACTCTTCCGCAGTTATCTTGTAGATGCAGTCTAAGTTGTCACCACTTTCATAGTCATGCATTGGCTCCGTATAGCATGATCCTTCTACAAGGTCCAAAGGTACGACTACGCACAAAGGCTTTTTCTGAAAAATCATCATGCACTTCTTCAGGTTTATCACCCCATTCATGTCAGTGGCCCAATCTATTCCTAATAGCACAGGGTAGGGGTTTTTGTCATCAACAATCTCTATCCCTTCAAATTCTGCTAGCGCGCTTGCTCTTTCAATATCCATGGTGATTCCCTGTAATCTCCCCATAGGTATGATCTTTTGCTAGTTCATCATTTGTAGCTGGATAGGAGACCATTATAGCGTAGGCCTTCCCATGTGCTCCCATGTATGCTTTGGCAGAACATTCACATCCGATCCTAAATCTAGAATCACATGGTCCATCTCATATTCTCCAATATACGCGGTCAATCTCATTTCTCTTTCCAAACTCATCACATGCTTTCCAATCTTCTGGACTACATGGGATTCTACTGGTACAGTCCCAACACATCTATTTATGAGTTCTTGCAATCCCTTTACAGCCTTGCTATCGCGCAATAGCTTCATGCATTTTTCTAGGAATGTCATGAGCATTAATGGGTCCATTTCTAGCTCCGGTCTGTCTTTTCTTCCTGAAGTGGAGGCATCAATGAAGCTCTTCCTAGCTTCCATGAAATTTTCCTTAGCACGCTCCAAATCAAACTTTGGTTCTTCCGTCAGATCTTTGTGAACCCAGTTACTATATTCGGGTTGCTTTCCTTTATCATACCCTGTCGTAATTCCACTTCGGAGCACAATGTTCACGTTGGGGTCTTCCTCGTGTGGCTCAGACATCATCATTTGTAGGTTCTGATTCGAGGGAGGTTGGAGCGCTCCTTTGTCATGCAACCTCGCTACTAGTGTGGGAAAATCCTCCATCTCATGATCAAATAAGGTACAATACAAACATGATGGACGCGTTGGATTCATACAATCGCTGGCATAATGTCCTGGCCCCCCACAATTGTAACATATCAACTTTCCACAACCTCTTCCATGTCCTCCTCCACCTCGACCTCGTCCACGCCCTTGAAATCCGATTCATGCCACTCCTGCATTATGGTCAAGAGGTCGCATTTCAGCCTGAACTCTGTAGGTGGGAGTCCTATCCATCATCAGCTCATAGCTTCTATAGGTGTGCTCATCATGTCCCACTGATCTACAAAAATTATAGAACAACTTTTTCGAATTCTATGTGTACTTCTGCAACAAATGGCAGTTGTTCATAGCATGCTTTCCTCCTATTTGACAAATCATGCACCATAAAGCAAGTGTTGCGCTAGGTCCTACTTGTGCCTCTGGTCTTAACGACATCGGTCCTCCTCCTGTGAGGTCATTCATGAACACTACGCAGTGGTCCTTGTCATGACCTTGACCCTTACATTTAACACACCATACCTCATCGCACACTTCCGAGCGAGTTGTCCTATCCGGTTTCAGACTCTGCATCTCAAGGCATAAGTTTTTCAACTATGCATGGATCTGTTGAACTCCCAGGTTAGGATCTTGTATCTAGGTCTCATGCAGCCTCCTTGTGATCTCCAAGGCCTCTACCTGAGCTGTTAACCTTGTTGTGACAGCGCGTTCCTCAAATGCATGTTAGTGATGCTACAAACCATTCGTTGTGTTGCTCATCCGTCAAGGTCATATTAGCTTTGCGAATTGTGCACTTCAGTCTCTAATCTAATTCCAAGGGGGGTCTCGCCTGGTAGCATTGTGATCTCCTTGAACCCAATGATTGACTGCGCCTCTAACTTCGTCCTGCTAAATTCTTTGTTCAGCACAATTTGGATATCCGCGATCCTCGCATTTGGATTTTCATTAGAATCCTTAATATACTAGGTCAACGCATTGTCCTGTAGAGAGTTGACCAATGTTGCTTTCTTTATATTGTTTTTTGTAACTTCCAGCGCTTCCCATACAGCTTTTACCACGAACCAAAACTGGTTCGGATCTTCATTTCCTACTCCCTTGAACACTAGAAACTTTATCGTGCTTTCCATATTGACTCGCAGTGGTGGCAGAGGTGGTATGGGCGAAGATGGGGATGAAGGCAGTGAAGCTGATGGTGGTGTGGGTGAAGGTGGTATGTGTGGAATCCTCTGCCTCCTCAAATTGATTCCACTTCTTGGTGAGAACTTCGCGAGCTCTTCCTTGTTCCCTCATGGAGGTGAAATCATGGGGGCTAGATTCTAGTTCTGTACTACCTTCATTCTTATAAATTCTCCCACTTCGCATAGCCCCAAACATCAATGTATTCGCTTAATCCAATTTTCACACAGTAGAATTTTAATCCAAGTGTTCAGATACTTAACGTACTTACCACACGGTCCTTTGAGGAAGCGTCACTCTGCCTCTCTATAGCTAACTGAAGTATCTACCGTGAACTCAGTAATGAATCCTCCTATAATTCGATCGATCCAAGGATTAATAGCGCACACAATCTTATCCTCTGATGCTTCTAATTTGCGCAGCAACTCCTGGTCCACACAATAGGATTGTCGAACTTTCACCTTCCTTGGCTATCTGTAGCTTTGCAATCCACACATACAACTCAGTAGGGAAATATGTGAAGAAAATTTTGTGGATTTCTGTGTATAGGTAGCAGTCTCACCACTCTTCTTTTGATAGTCGTGGATTCTTCTTCTCCTGCGCCATGAACTCGTGAATTATCTAGTCCAACCAACCTTCAATTTCTTTCTTAGTTGGATTCCAATGATGCAACATCAGACATCTCTATGCAGATTCTGATCCTGACAATGGAACCATTTGTTGGCTTGCTGGGGCCTAACCCAAGTTAGGAGTTAATTAGCCAAATAAATCCCTATACTACTGGCCCTCTCGGCAATAGTCCACGGAGCGTGGATTGATGTCTCACCCAAAGTAGTATGGGTGGATGCTAGAACTAGGTTTCCTCACCCTTGAGATGTCTAAGGGGTTTATTTAGTCCAACTGTGAATACCTTTGCGTAGGTTACTTCGCGCACTTCCCTGACCTACGGGGCCTTCGCGCCCTGTTATATTTGTCTTTGTGCAGACCTAACCAGGGGTTGTGGGGCTTTCGCATTGTTGGAGCAGCGATTTGCACTATTTCCCCAAGTCACATTGTGGATCTTACTTACCTTCTTATAACAGTTAGTTATCTTCACATAAACAGATACCTTATATATATTCACTTACTCATCACATTTATATAAGTTCGCGTAGTAAATAAATAATAAACTTGCAATTCATACCCAATACACTTCAATGCATAAAACAGGAAAAGATACACCGAAATATGGTAAAAATTCTCGTTATTAATGCTTCCAACAGTTAAAGACTCAACCTGCCCTATGCACTCAGCTGCAGGGGTCCGCGCACTCAGTTGTAGACTACTAGGCCTCTGCGCACTCAGCTACAAATCCTTCTCCTACTCTATGACCCAAAACTAGACTTTAACCTTCAGATACTTTGTTATGCTTTTATTCCATGATCATTCATTCATTCATTCATTCTTAGATCTCTTTACACTTAGAGCCTCGCTCTATTTATACAATCCCATGGTCCGCGGACCATGGGTAGATCTCTCAAACCAACATTACATTACAAAATTGAGGGCAGACAACCCTTTGACTCATTTATCATCTTCGCACTCCGTGCCCACAAATCGTGGAGTCCTTACATCAGACTTAGTCAAAACTTGGTCTTTAAGCCCCAAAACTTGCCTTGGGGGGATCCCACATCCAACACTACTCAATGAAAACCGTCCCATGGAAAATAAGAGACTTAAATTCCTTAAGTAAGCAGTTTAGGGAACTCTCCATTTTTTAGGGATATAAGGAAATTTTTAAGAGATGATGCAATAGCCATAGCCAACACTATGCTTGAATGGAACGAAAATTCTAATGCACAAATATTCAAGGTTGATCTTCAAGGTATTCATTAAGAGTACATTTTTAATTTTCCCTTTCATTAAGATTTGTTGGATTAGATGTTATTGAGCATGTGAGATTTACCTTTAGTTCATGGTAGGTTTGAATAAAGAGGAGGTTAAAATAGAAGTGGAAGATGGTCGAGTTTTACATAATGCAAGAAATGTGAAATTATAGTTAAACTTACACAGGTTGGATCTGGCGAGAAAACAATGAACAAAACTTGTAAGGAAAGAAAAAAGAAAATAGTTAATGAATTGTATTCATTCACAAAAAAAAAAAAATTATGATAGAATACAATTCAATGAAATATGTTCTACATGGCTGAAGTAATATAGTAGTGAATCTACAGAGATGTGAAGATACACTAGTGAATCTAGTTAAATAGCCTTGCAATCATCAACTAACTATATCATGCAAGTGGAGATAGTCCTAGTTAATTGGCCATGCAATGATTAGTCAACTATCTCATGCAAGTGGAGACAGTCCTAGTAAATTGAAGTGCAATTAAGTGTATGTTATCTCTAAGACCCCCTTGAAGCACTACTAGACAGAAAAAAATGAATGGGTCCTAGCAAGAAGCCATGTAAGGGACCCATTTTATAATTCACCAAAGTAACATAACATAATTGCAAGAAAAGGAAAGAGGTAAAACCACATGGGAACAACCCCCCCCCCCCCACTCCCTAAAAATACAATACTAAAAAGGAGATACAATTTCTAGGTAGTGATGTCCTTCACCTCAAGGTGATTTTGCAAAAAGTAAAACTTTTGTTTAGTGAAAGTCTTCGTGAAGATGTCAATAGTCTTCGTGAAGTGGGATAGTACTACAACTCAATGTCCCATCATGTATCAATTATCGAGTGTAGTATGTTGATTTTTGTGTAGATTGGGAGGTACTACAAGCCCTAATGTTCGAGGGTTGGAGGTCAAAGTGCCAAAAGTAGGATTGTGGGCTTAGAGCCCAAGCTTGGGGTTTTATACCCATAGATGTTTGGGCCAAAAATATGATCATAATTCAACTTCTGATGGATGAGGATGATAGTACTCCTCAAGACGAATCCGACACAACGGAAATATTCCAATTACAAGTTGCCATTGTTGAGTTATGAATTTTTGAAGATAAGTGTGGGTGAAGATGTGGGCTTGTTCAAGTCGGCCTAATGTTAGTAGGTTGTTTGAGAGGTTGGTAACCCTCTTAGGGTTGTTTGTTGGAGCCTCATGAGATCCTATAAAAGAAGGCTTAATTTGAGGCTATTTTGTCATCCAAAGAGAAACACAAGGGTAGCGTAGAAGGAGAATAGGAGCTCGTAGAAGAGGAAGAGAACTTATGTTTGGGTTGTAGACCCTAGGAGAAAATCTCTGCGAAGATTGAAGGAGCATTTTTATGTTTTTTTGTGACTGTTTGAGGGCCGAGTTGGATCAAATTGTTGGCCGAGTTCATTGGGAAAGGTTCTGGATTGTTTTGAGTATGTTTGAGGTGGTCTTTCCCTAGTCGCAGTCCCTGTCTTGTTGCAAACCTACGCTGAGACCTGTAGCTTCTTGTGGAGAGGGATGAAATGCTTAGAAACAAGGGACAATCATTTGTTTAGGGTGCTGCAAGTCTTCCTCAATCTAGATGGTGTGTTGAGAGGGTTCGTAGGCCTTAGTTGGGTGGATACTAGCCCTAACAACCAACGAAGGAAGGAGGAGAAGGGAATGAGGAGGTCACAACTGTAGAGAGTTTTGTGAGGTAGTTTAGAGGTTTGACATGAACCATAGTTATGCCCTAACTAGATCACAGTGCTACAGCAGTTGGGTCAAGCATTGATTAGATTGGATTAGATTTGTTTGCAGCGTGTGAAAGACAAGGAGGGAAGGATAACATGGAGATTAGAAGCCCTAACCAATGGGCAGTTTCCACAGAAATTATTGGTGCTTGGATCAGTTTTATGGGCATTTGGAGGAGACCTTAGGAGCTATTTGGAGGAGCCCATGTGGATTGTTGGGCAGCCTACCAAGCAGCCAAGGTGACAGCAAACACATTAGATGTGAGGCGAGAGGACAACAACAACAAGTGTTGCATATGTTCCCTTGGATGATGGCTTGATGATGTCCTAGATGAGGACATATTGATGTGCCTGGATTTGTGCAATATCTCCTCTATTGTAGAGTGAATCAACTCAAAGGGAGTTTTCAGTGTCTAAATCATGGAGCAGAGGGTTCAGCTGAGGAGATGTGGTCTTGACTCACTTGGCAACGATATTGGCTGGGATTTCTGGTGGATTGGTGGTGAGCATGATTTGAAATTTATCCAGGACAAAGAATTAAAGGTATTACAAACTCATGTGCATGGATGCGCCTATGTTACTTTATGCAATGGATCAATGAGATTGAAAAATACATAGACACTGAGGTAGTTAGAGAAAACATAACAAGAAAAAATGTAATACAACAAGTTTAATAAGGAGTTCACCCAATACTCCTGGGCTACGTCTCTTGGTCCAGCTTTCAGTGATGGCCTCTCTATTATGTTTTCAAATCAGAGTTTTCTTTACAATAGTGAGCTCAATTTGAGTCTCACTCAACAGATATGAATCAGAAGGATTTGAGTACACAGACTCTCCTTACTGGTACTTGACCTCTACTGGTCACAGTAGTATGAGCCCAATCGAAAACTCATACATGACAGGCCTAGGCCGAGGATCTCGCTTGAACCTCCCAAGCTTTCTCTAGAGTGTATAGACTCTCTGACTCTCTCTAGCTTTGTTTGGCTCGATGATGCCCTCAGGTCAGCTCGACTTCTTCTCTCTATTCTCTGCTCTTAGCTTTCTACGTCTAACTAACTCCTATATGTGTGTGTGTCCTCTGCTTCTATCAGTTCATGGCTTTAAATCCAGACTGCTTTTTTTCAGTTTGTTTCTGCTTCCTAACGTTCTAGATTTCCTTCCTCTGTCCATTTGAACTCCCCTGTTCTGCATCATCATTAATATGTAACGCTTCACAGGGAGGTGGCCACCTATTCTGCAACGGGTGAGTGTGTCGGGTTCCTTGGACACATTTGAACGATAGTTATTTCTGTTTGCTCAAAGATGCTCATGAAACATGAACCTTCTACCAACTCATCATCCACGTCGGACTTCAAATCCCATGTAATCTTGCTTTACAACCTTATCAAATCTGATCATTTATTGGGGCACGCCTCCGTCGTTGATCTAGGCCCCCCAGATCCTACAGTCGTCATTCATATCGAGCATGTAATTAGCATAACATTTACCCATCCGATGTGAGTGGTTTTCTCTCTCTTCCGTCGAACACATGTCACTCAGTGTGTGGCATCGGGCGGGACTCGGTCAAAACTGCTTACCGCCTTGAGGCCTTCCGATATGCTGCCAGTTTTGTGGAATCCACAGAACTGAATTTATTACTTTTCCACATTTCATAGCCATTTCAGGTCTGGGCCGTTCAGGGCTTTCCTTCACTAAGGGATACGCCCTGCAATACGCGATTAGTGCCCCGTTTCTTGAATTAGCCTCTTCTTTTGCCAATTTGAGCCAGTGCGCATTACCATAGACCAACGGTCTACGCGCTCGACCGAGGGTCCTTGTTGCTCTGCACTGATCACAATTGCAATTTTCACGAGGATTCCTTTTGATAACTTGATATTTCTAAGACTTGAATCTGTTTGGAATAATTTGAACGAGTTTATGAAAACTTAGAGAGTGTTTAGGATCCAATTCGAATCACGGCCTTCCTACTAAAAAAAGCTTTTGGACCATCAAAAGTTTATTTTTAAGCATCAATCAAGTGAGGGTACTGATTCCTCGCTTGCCTAATTTCCATCCATTTTTCACTGCTTGGCTTTGAACCTTTGAGTCCAATCCTAAGGTACTCAAGATCCCCTCTGCGCGTAGTTCTCACCTTCCTATCGAGAACTGTATCTTCCGCAATTCATTAAGATATTCAGGCAACATATCATCAATAGAAGGAAATTGACTCTGCTCTTCGAGATCTTAAATTAATGAAGGTTCAAATAATCTCAAGCTGTCTGCATTAACAACTGAGTAGATGTGCATGTAACCTGGTAAATCAAGGCAAAAAGCATTCTCACCAATTTTCTCAAGTATCTTGAAAGTTCCATACCTTATTGGCTTCAGCTTCTCACTTTCACCTTGCATTCGGTCTTTGTCTATATACAGCGAGACTTGATCACCAACTTGGAAACTATGCTCCATTCAATGCTCGGCATGCCTTTCCTTGTACTTAGCTTGGCTCTTTTCCAGTTGTTCCTATACTGCCTGGTGAGTCTCTTGGATTTGTTTGATGAACTTGGTTGCCTTGTCCACATCATTGTGTCCATCAACCGCTATGTCTTTACCAAAGACAAAATCCAAGGGAGACCTTGGTGTGAAACCAAAACAGGTCTCAAAAGGAGATCTCTATGTAGAAGAATGTTTAGCTCGGTTGTAAGCATGTTGCACATAACATAAATGTTCATCCCAAAGCCTG
This sequence comes from Pinus taeda, assembly GCA_000404065.3. NCBI lineage: Eukaryota > Viridiplantae > Streptophyta > Pinopsida > Pinales > Pinaceae > Pinus > Pinus taeda. The sequence goes on along the minus strand of APFE030166490.1, from coordinate 150,299 downwards.
GGATGCTTGCTGCAATAGCCTCTGAGCAACTGGATCACTATCCTATTGACCACTTCTGTTTGCGGATGAAAAGTTGTGCTCTTCTTCAGCCTAGTGTCTATCAATTCCCACAAACTTGACCAAAATTTCCCAACAAATCGAGTATCTCGATAAGATATAATGGAAGTGGGTAATCCAAAATGAACCCATACATGCTTAAATAACAACTTTGTAGTTTGTTCAGCTGTAATCTGTTTGTTAAAAGGTATTAAAAAACACATTTTGTTGAACCTATCCACGACAACATATAAATAATCATAACCTTTTCTAGATTTAGGCAGTCCTCCAACAAAGTCCATGGAAACACTTTCCCAAGGATAAGAAGGAACCAGTAGTGAAGTGTACAAGCCTAGTTTTCTATTGCTAGGCTTGCTTTTAGCACACATGGTACACCCTCTTACATATCTAGAAATTGTCTCATTCATTTTTGGCTAATAACAAAATCTTTGCAGTTGTGCAACTGTTTTACTTACACCAAAGTGACCTGATATTAGAGAAATGTGTGCTTCTCGAATTATCTTTACTCTTTTTGTTTGAGGAATGCATAACTTTCCCAAATGATACAAAAGTTTGTCCTTAACATGATAATCAAATTCTTCTACTTGTTTGTCATGACTTAAAGTTTCATATACATATTTAAAATCTATATCTTGAGCATACTATTCAATGTAGCTTTCATGCAATACTGAATTATGCTTAAGTATAGTGGATGCATTTATGATTGGTCTGGACAACATATCTGCAACTTTATTGTGTGTGCCCTTTTTATATCTGATGACAAGATGAAACTGTTGTAGAAAACCCATCCACCTATAGTGTCTTGATTGTTGAAACTTAGTTTGTGAGTGCAAATATTGAAGTCGTTGATGGTCAGTATGTATAACTGTCTCTTTGCCCATTAGATAATGTTTCCATTTTTTCATACTCTGTACTAATGCATACAATTCTTTATCATATGTCGAATAATTAACTACTGCAAAATTAATTGTCTCATAATGATAACATATGGGTTTATCGCGCTGCATCAACACTGCTCCCATGGAATATTCATTGGCATCCGTTTCAATCTCAAATGGTCTTTGAAGATCGGGCAGTGCTAGTACTGGTGTAATATTTTCTTTCAAGGTGTTAAAGGCTTTATGTTGTTTGCCTCCACACTAAAACACCTTGTTCAATCCTGTTAAAGCATATAAGGGAGCTACAATTAAGGAAAAGTTAGAAATAAACTTTCTCCAATATTGTGTTGCTCCTAAGAAACTTCTAACTTCGGTAGCAGATTTGGGTTTAGGCCAGTTTACAATGACTGCAATCTTAGAGGGATCTATCTTCAATTCATCATCCCCTACAATATGACCCAAATAATTCAAATATGTTTTGCCAAATTCACATTTTGAGAGCTTAACATAAAGATTTTCTTTGTTCAAAACATCTAGAGTCTACTTAACATGCTTTAAATGTTCTTCCCATGTTTTATTGAATATAATAATGTCATCCAAATATACAATGACAAAATCATCAAGAAAAGGTTTGAGTACATCATTCATTACTCTCATGAAAGTAGCAGGAGCATTAGTTAAGCCAAAAGGCATAACCAACCACTCATACAATCCCTAATTTGTTTTCAAAGCAGTCTTCCATGCATCTTGCTCTACAACTATGACTTGATGATAGCCACTATGCAAGTCCAACTTGGAAAAATAAATAGCTTCCTTTAATTGATCCGATATATCATCTATGCGAGGAAGGGGATAATGATTTTTTATTATTATCTTATTCGGTGCTCAGTAATCAATGCACATTCTCCATAAGCCATCTTTATTTCTCACCAAGACAATTGGAGACCCACATGGTGATGTGCTAGGTCTTATGAACCCCTTCTCGAGTAGCTCATGTACCTGCTTCTTGATTTCTGCATTCTCTAAAGTGGACAACCTGTACATTCTGATGTTAGGCAATGGAGCATCTTGCTGCAAATTAATATCATGTATTATTTCCTTTTTGGGTGGCAAACCTTTAGGTTCTTGAAACAGTATATCATATTTTGAAACAATTTTTTCTTAATCAACCTGCTATTTAGCATCACAGCCCTCAAATACATTGGTTTTATCAGTTTTCTTTTCCTTTACAACCATCAGTAAAAATTGTTTGCATGAATTTACAATTCTTTTCATCTACCCTGAGTTTATGAGAGTATAATTATTCTTGAGTTTGTGAGCTCTTACAATATATTCGATTCCATCTTTAACGAGTTGATACTTGTTCTCAGCTCTATAGAAAATAGCTTTTTTATCATACAAGTAAGGACTTCCTAAAACAATTCCACATATATTGAAAGGTACTATATCTAACTCAACCTCATCTATAAATGTTGACCTAAAAGAAAACCTAAGTTTACATTGTCTAGTCACTTGTAGTTGTGCTTTATCACATAACCAACCTAATGGATATGGATTTTTGTAAGGTGTGGTTAGTAATCCCAACTTCTTTACAATTGCTTCAGAAATTAAATTTACTTGTGAGCCACTATCAAACAAAGTATCAATCTTTTGATGCTTGGAAACAAATCTAATATGAAAAAGATCTTTCCTTTTCCTCTCATTTTCTTCATTATCAGTAGATTGTGCAGAATTACTAGTAGATGCTTCAGAATTTTTACCTTTTATACCTATGGTTGTGATTGTTGTTTCATCTCCTGAGTCTGACCCCAAATCCTTTTGAATAGCTGCAGTAGTATTCTTCTTCTTGCCCTCGAACTTCTTGGGTCTCAGCTCTAGATCCAGGCTCCAACAGTGTTCATCATCATGCCCATCCTTCTTACAGTGAGTGCATGAAGACTTGGTCTTTTGTACAGTATTGGCCTTCCTCTCTTTCCATTTCTGTTTTCTTTTCTCCTTATTCTTGCTTGCAGTGGGTTTTGATGATCCCCCAACTTCTGAGTTCACAATCTTTCCTCTAGCCTCTAGATGTGTAGCTTGAACAGATACCTTATCTATGCTAGTGGGATTAAACATGAGAATTGTGTGTCTTAAGTAGCTGTGTAGACCACCTATATACTTCAGCAGATTTTTAGGTGAGTCTAAAGAAATTCCTAGAATCAAATCTCTTTTCCTAAATTCTTGAGTGTAACTTTGTACACTTTGCCCTTTTAATTGTCGTAGAGTTTTCCAACTCATCATGGCGTGCTACATATAGGCTAAAGGATAGAATTTATTTTTTAAATGCAGAAACAAATTCACTCCAGACAGAAAGAATATTACCATGCTTCTTCATGTCATCTTGTGTCCTGCCTTCCCACCATACCAAGGCAATGCCTCCAAGGCGTAGGCTAGCCAGCTAAATCTTACCACTGTCTGAATCAATGCTCTACACTCTGTAATAAACATCAATCTGTCTAATCCAATTATCCATCTTCTCTGCATTCAACTCTCCATCATATATTGGTAAATCAAATTTAACATGTAATTTAATCAAAGATGTCTTCTTTTTGTTTTCAGGGCTACTAGGAGGTGTGGGAAGTTTTTCTTCTTTCCCCTTGCCTTTAGAGTGGTCATGGAGGAGATATTCCTCTGCTCCTTTATCTATTTTGGAGTTTTATGCATCTTTCTCTCTACCTTCCTTAAATTCTCTATACATTTCCTCTACCATGGCTTTCATGGTCATGAAACTATCCATGAACTGAGGGTCTGATTCCAAGGGACTTTCTTCTGACATTTTCCTCTTAGGATAGACTCTTCCAATTTCTGGGTTAGTTCCAACCAACTCTCCTTCTCCTAATTTAAGCTTTGATCCAGTTAGCATTCAACAACAAAATCCAGCACAAGCTTGTCTAACCTTAGTAACCTAGAACTCTAATACCACTTGATCTGGAATTTATCCAGGACAAAGAATTAAAGTTATTACAGACTCATGTGCATGGATGCACCTATGTTACTTTATGCAATGGATTGATAAGATTGTAAAATACATAGACACTGAGGTAGTTAGAGAGAACATAATAGGAAAACATGTAATACAACAAGTTTAATAAGGAGTTCACCCAATACTCATGGGCTACGTCTCCTGGTTCAGCTTTTAGTGGTGGCCTATTATTATGTTTTCAAAGCAAAGTTTTATTTACAACAGTGAGCTCAATTTGAGTCTCACTCAACAAATATGAATCAGTAGGATTTGAGTACACAAACACTCCTTGCTGGTACTTGACCTCTACTGATCATAGTAATATGAGCCCAATCTGAAACTCATACATGACAAGCCTAGGCCAAGGAGCTCGCTTGAACCTCTTAAGCTTTCTCTAGAGTGCACAAACTCTCTAACTCTCTTTGGCTCTATCTGGCTCAATGTTGCCCTCAGGTCAGCTCGGCTTCTTCTCTCTGTTCTCTGCTCTTAGCTTTCTGCATCTAACTAACTCCTCTCTATGTGTGTCCTCTTCTTCTATTAGTTCATGGCTTTAAAGCCAGTCTGCTTTCTGTTGGTTTGTTTCCGCTTCCCAACATTCTGGTTTTCCTTCCTCTGTCTATTCAAACTTCCCTATTTTGCGTCATCATTACTATGTAACGCTTCACAGGGAGGTGGCCACCTATTTTGCGATGGGTGAGTGTGTTGGGTTCCTTGGACACATCTAAACGGCCGTTATTTCTGTTTACTACAAGATGCCCACGAAACATGAATCTTCTGCCAACTCATCATCCACGTCAGACTTCAAATCCCATGTAATCTTGCTTTACAACCTTGTCAAATCCAATCATTTAGCGAGACGTGCCTCCGCCGTTGATCTGGGCCCCCAAGATCCTACGGTCGTCGTTCATATCAGGCGGGTAAGTAGCATGACATTTACCCATCTAATGTGAGTGGTTTTCTCTCTCTTCCACCGGATGCGTGTCACTCAATGTGTGGCATCGGGTGGGACTCGATCAAAACTGCTTACCGCCTTGAGGCCTTCTAATATCCTGCCAATTTTGTGGAATCCACAAAACCAAATTTATTACTTTTCCACATTTCATAGCCATTTAAGGTCTGGGCACTTCGGGGCTTTCCTTCACTGAGGGGGACACCTTGCATTATGCAATTAGCACTAATTGCGTATCATAAACCACCCCAATTTCATGAATTAGCCTATGGTTTTGACAATTTGCACCAGCCCGTGTTGTCATGGGCCAACGGTCTGCGCGCTCGATCGAGGGTCCTCATTGCTTCGTGTTGATCACAATTGCAACTGTCACGAGGATTCCTTCTGATAGCTTGATCTTTCTAAGACTTGAATCTGTTTGGCATAATTTGAACGAGTTTATTAAAACTTAGAGAGTGTTTAGGATCCAATTCGGATCAGAGCATGTGAACAATAATTTGTCGTAGGATTGATTGTTGATCATGGACTTCCATTGATCTGTCATGGATGGTTGGGACAACTCGAGGGTTTCTTTGGCATGGATGAGATTAGGTTGATAAAGATGGCTTCATGTGATGCACTATAGGCTGGCTGGTTAGAGTCTTCATTAGATCATGATGTTGCATATATGCGATTGACAGGATTTGCAATAGTGGTATTTGATCGAGGAGGATGAGTGCTTACAGTACTAAGCCAGTGGAGATCATGTAGGCTCAGAGGGAGTCTGGCATCAGAGGGAGAAACCCTATGGAGGTCTGGGATCTTTAGGTTTGGATGTTATGAGGCAGAGGCACTTCCAATATTTTTGGATTCATCTACAAGGAATGCTCCAGTGATGAGTGCTAAATGGGATTGAGTATTCTTGAGGTGGTCTTTCTCTATCCGCAATCCCTATCTTGTTGCAGACCTAGGCCGAGACTTGTAGCTTCTTGTGGAGAGGGCTAAAATGCCTAGAAACGAGGGACGGTCATCTATTTAGGGTGCCGCAAGTCTTCCTCAATCTAGGTGGTAATTTGAGAGGGTTGGTAGGCCTTAGTGTGGGTGGATAATAACCCTAATAGCTAGCAAAGAAAGGAGGAGCAAGAATGAGGAGGATGCAGTTGTAGAGAGGCGTATCAGGCAGTTTAGAGTGTTAACATGAACCATGATTATTCCTAGCTAGATCACAATGATACAGTAGTTTCAAAACCAGACCTGGAGTATGGTTGCAGCTTATTTTTCTTGTGTTGGGTCAAGCATTGACCAGATTGGATCATATTTATTTGTAGCCTGTGGAAGCCAAGGTGGGAGGGCTGATGTGGAGGTTAGAAGCCTTAACCAGTGGGTAGTTTCCAGAGATGATTGGTGCTTGGATCAGTTTGATGGATAGTTGCAAGATACCTTAGGAGTTATTTTGAGGAGCCCACAGGACTATTGGGAAGCCTACCAAACAGTCAAGGCGACAACAGGAACACAAATTGTCAGGCAAGAGGACAACAACAAGGAGAGTTGTAAATGTTCCCTTGGATGATGGCTTGATGATGTCTTAAGTGAGGACATATTGATGTGCCCAAATTTATGCAATAGATCATGTATTGCAGAGCAAAGGGAGGATTGGTGGAGTCTTTGGGAAGCCATGTGTAAGGGTCTCCTAGGTGTGGGAATGCCCTAACAAGGAGTAGATGCCACAATGTGGACTTGGTCTCTCATGGATTGTTGGAGGGTAGTGTGAGAGAAGACCAAGTGTGGACAAGATTGGGAACTTATGGTTTGCTAAAGGACAGTGTGATAGTGTCCAAGTTGGAGCCTGGTGAGAAACACCTTGATGGACAAAGGTGGTTGCAAGAGCGGCATTTGATGAACTCAAGGGTCTACTCAAACAAAATTAGTTTTTTGGAGTCCGAGACTTGTTTGTAGAGAAGGACATCTACAACAGAAGATGGGAAGTCCTCATAGTCCATGTTTGTTGTAGGAGATGTGCATATTGCAATGATAGGTTGAAGCCCTCCGTGCCCTATGTTGGTCTTCATTGATACAACGCAGGAAGACCATAGTGGGTGGAAGTCCCTAAGTAGCTGAGGAGGAGCAGTGGGCAGATTGAGAGTTGTTCACAAGTGGAGCTGTGAACAACCCAATAGGAGTCTCAATGTGTTGTGGCCTTGATGGATAAAGGCATAGCTAGAGAGAAGATTGGATTGTCGAGATTCAGTGTCTAGATGGACTTTGAGCGTTGATAGAGGCAGGAGATGTAGATCGGGAGCCGCGGGACCAGGCAGGTACATGGTATGATCGAGAGGAGATGAGAGAGCATGCTACATCAAATGACAATTGGATGATGAAATATGATATCAAGCTTAGTGAGGAAGTTCTGCAACCAAATGGCCTAAATGGAAATGTTGATTGCACCTCTATTTTAGACCTTTGTCAATGATAAAGTAATCACATATTGCTTCTTGTTGGACCAACAAATGGGGCCAAAAGCCAAATTGACAACACATCTTGAATTGGATTTGTGATCAATGTTATCACCATCCCAATCTAAATCAATGTGACCAATGATATCCAAACTACATCATTTTTCATAATGAATCCTGTAGTTGATGGTTCCTTGGACATATCTAAGTATACACTTGGAATATTTCCATGTAGCTCATGTGGCTCCTACATGTATCTCGAAATTGTAGCTACTACATATGAGAGATATGGATGAGATTGAATGATATAGAGGAGACTACCGAAAATTTGTATGTCCATGGTGCAATCAACCAACAGTGTATCCTTTCCATCTTCAAGGGGTACCCCAGATAAGAAAGGTGTAGTTGTTGCATTGTAGTTGATCATGTAAAAGCGAACTAAGAGATCTCTCACATACTTGGACTAAGAAATTTTGATCCCCAAATAATTCTAGTTGATTTCTATTCCAAGGAATAAGTGTAACCGAGTCATATCTTTCATGGAAAACCTTTCATGGAAAACCTTTCATGCAAAGTGGTTTTGACTATAGAAATGGTTGAGGTTGAACTACCAATGATTATTATATCATCTTCATAGAGCAGTATGAGCAACAAAGAGTTGGATGTTCTTAGCATATAAACATTTAGATCAGATTTACATCAAGTTAAATGTTGAGAAACTAAATAGGAACCCATTTGAGAATACCATTCTCTAGATGTCTACTTGAGGCCATCGATAGACTTCTTGAGTAAAAAAACTAAAGATGAATTTTTTACATACCAATATGGTTGCTCCATGTAAATTTCCTCTTTGAGATCTATGTGAAGAAATGCATCCTTCACATACATGTGGTGAACCTCACACCTTCTCGTTGCTACCATGGCAAGACTTAATGGAATAGAGTCCATTTTGGCCACTAGAGCAAAGGTTTCATCATAATCGATGTTGTGAACCTACTGAAAGCCATTTCCCACCAGCCATGTTTTGTATCTACTCACAAGTCCATTCACTAATTCATTTTTCATTTAGACCCACTTGCATTTGAAAAGCTTATTATCTGAAGGAAGTGGAACCAATCCCGAACTTCATTTATTAATGAGGGAGTTGTAATCCTCATGCATATTTCCTTCCCAAAAAGGATTCCCTACAGCGTCTGCATAATTTTGGGGGTCAAACGCTATAACCGTGTAGCAACACCTGTGAATAATTGATTTTGTAGTTGTTTGTGTATGATGTTCTTCTTCAACTTGAGATCTTGTGGTAGGATCATCAAGATATCATTCATGAGGTACCAATTCTATGTCAAAAGTGGTCGGGAATCAAAATATTCACTTGCATGCCCATGACCTTCTAAATTAGGTTGGGAACTTATATCTAAAATCTAATCTAGATGAAAATATGCATTATCTCTTAGATCTGTTATAGGAGGAACCACATAAGTTTTTTTATGTGGTTTCTTAGATGCATGCAGGGGACTTTCATCAAATTAGACACTCCTCTCAATGAAAACATTTTTTTGTTGAAATATTTAGTAGTTTGTATCCCTTTGCGCCATTTGGATATCCAACAAAGATGCAATATTTCCTTTTAGGTTCCAAATCCTTCCTCTTTTCGTAAGGAATGTGAGCCCATGCGTGAGATCCAAAAATGTGTAACTTCTAGTTGCATGCCACCCCATCCTTCAAAATGTGTTTTTCTTGTAAAAAAAGTGTGATGAGATCTATTTTGTATGTACAAAGCATAGTTTATTTCTTTAGCCCACAATTTGTAAGGAAGGGACTTGAATGTTGCAACATACAGTTGGTAATCTCTTTCAAGGATATGTTCTTTCTCTCAACTACCCCATATGTTGTGGAGTGTAAGGAATGGTGTGTTGCAATTGTATTCTCACTTCAAATAAATGTTGGACATCCTTGTTGACATACCCCCCCCCAATTATCTATACAAAGTATCTTGATCATTTATCAATATTTATTTTCTACATGTGTTTTGAAAATATTAAAATGTTCAAACACTTCATATTTGAGTTAGAGAAAGTATACCTATTTGTTTCTTGTGCAATCATCCATGAATGTGAGTACATATATGGCTCTGCCTATGGAAGGATCTAGAAATGGCCCCATAAGATCACTATGAACAAGCTCCAGGGGGGGAGCCCTGCATGCATGCCCCTTCCCAAAATTTTGTTGTGGATTCTTTCCAAGAATACATCCTTCACAAACTCCATTAGGAACTTCTATGGCAAGAGGCCTTTCACCATCCCCTATTTTCTAAGTTGTTGCATGTATTTGAAATTTAAATGTCCAACCTTTCATGCTAAATCCTACTTTCATCATTTGCATGCATCAGTAGTAAATTGGAATATGATTGAGAATCAAATTTAGAATAAGAGTACAAACCAAACCGATTATTTACCTTACTAACTACAATTTTGGAGTTATCTTGCATGTCATCTATGATCATTAAATATGGGGTGAATTCAACTCTCCTTCCAGTGTTGGTATGTGTCATTTGATATAAAGAAAGAAGATTTATTGAAAGATTTGGAATATGCATGACATTCTTGACACTTCTATCTTCAATATCTACTCCCCCTTGTCTACTTCCCTCTACTTGAGAATCATCTCCCACGGAAATAGGAGGACCAACATGTAATCTTAAAAATGAAAGTGCATATTTTGTGGCTTTCATGTGATGTGAAGCTCTGAAATCTATGATCCATGCATCGGGAGAAGAATGAATAACAATTAATGCATGTGCATTCCCTCTTGTTTCAAGTGCTCTTTCTCCCTACTTCTTCTTAGCACGCTTGAATATGTTGAAGATTTTGTGCCATGAGATCAATTTTTTTCTTCGTTCATGATTATTTCAAATGGTAACTACAGGATTTCAATTGTCCGTTCTTTCCCTTCTTTTCCTTTCGAGTTGGTAGATTCCTTTAAAGGTTTGGGATTGCCTCCCTTTATTGGATATGGTTCTTTTTTCTCTTTTTTTTTCCTTTGGATTTTTAATTGGATTTCAAGTTGGCCTTGCCCCTTTCATGCAAAATGAGTGCAAGGGATTTGGGACTTTTCAATATGACCATGTTTATGAGCTTATCTTGCTCATGTATCATGGACTCAAGAAAAGCATCAAGATTAGGCATCCTCCAGGTTGTGCATCTTGTAAGCTTGTCTGTGTGAAAAGCGCAGACACATATAGCATACTCTAGACCCAGTTTTGACAATATGAAAAGAATTGATTGACCTTCTTACTTGGATTTGTCATTTTTTCATTCCTTCAACTAGAGTAATAAGGCTTCAAACCTCATGAAGAAATATTGAATGTTTTCAAAATTTCTTGAATCTAATGAGTTGAGCTCATTTTCAAGGATCTGGCCTCACATCTCATCCTGCTTCCCAAAGAGTGTCTCCAAAGTGGTCCAAAATTGATTTAGAGTTGTGCATGCTTCAACTTGAAACAATAATTCCAGACAAATTGATAAACATAGGAAATTGAAGGCCTCGTCCATGCAATTGAAATACTTGGATTTTTTAATTGGGGAATTTGGTTCAATATTTATTGACATGGCTATCTAATACAAGCCTCTACTTCTGAGTTGAAGTAAAGCTTTTGGCTTCCATTCAAAATAGTTATATGGCATGAGAAATACAGAGGGTGGAAACTTCGTTCTTTCCAATAGCTTCAATCTCCAATACTTGCAAATATATGGTTTATGCACCTTATTCCCAACTCTTATAGGATCTGAGACCATGTGAAATTAGAGCTAAACTTGCACTTATTAGATCTAGCTAAAAACGATGAACAAAAATTGCAAGGAAATAAGAAAGAAAAATGATAAAGAAAAGATTTAATGAATCCTATTCATGCATAGAAAAGAAAATTATGAGAGAATACAATTCAATGAAATATATCATTCATGCTTGAACTAATATAGTAGTGAGTTCAATAGTGAATCTCGAGAGATGTGAAGATGCTATAAATAAAGCTGACACCTAATCTTAGTTAACTGGGCATGCAATGATTTGTTAACTATCTTATGCAAGTGGAGATAGTCCTAGTGAATTGGCCATGCAATCATTAGTTAACTATCTCATGCAAGTGGAGATATTCCTGGTTAACTGGGCATGCAATCATTAGTTAATTATCTCATGTAAGTGGTGATAGCCCTAATTAACTAACCATTCAATCATCAATTAAATATCTCATGTGAGTGGAGATAGTCTTAGCTAACTGAATTTCAATTAACTATGTGTTATCTCTAATAAAAAAAAGAAGTGCGAAAGAATGATAGGTGAAATTGTATCGAACAATCTCATGAAAAAAATATCTAATGTTTCCAACTGTCAAAAATGCCAAGACGGAGGAGGTGAAGGCTACAATGAAAAATAGAATGCTTGTTGTCACAGTTCCCAAGTAAGATAAGACTAAACTCGCGGTTAGTGCCTTTGAAATTGTCATTTAATTATAAATAAAATATTTGGATATAACCATTGTTTTTATAGGGGTCAATATATTGTAGTGAGTGTTGAGTGTTTTCAAAGGTCTTAGGAATTCATATAAATTCCTGGGTGCGTTGAGATGGGAGTGTTAATTGAACGTTTTGGGTGCCCGTAAGATTGTTTTCATAAAATTAGGAATTAAATAAATTCATGTATTCTTCATTGTATTTTTTTTACAATATCTTAGGAATACTGGAGGTGGGTCACTATCTAAGCATGGAGTTTCTGCAACCTAGTGCAATGAGGAGGCAATAATTGTTTGGTCGCATTCTAGCATCACGAAATCAAAGATCGAAAATGGTTACTATTGTATGGAGTAGTTTTATTTGGAAAACTTACTTTTAAAATTCAAATCCATGCATATGGACTTTTAGTCCGGAGGAAATCCATGTCCGTCTAGTAGGCTTCATTAATGTATCGATTCTTCTCCTCATACTCATTTAAGAAAGTCGCGACTATAGATGATGTGACCACCACATGTCTTACATTTTTGGCCTTTTTGCAGTCCCTAAAAATTATTATTACTGAAAGGAGGAGAGTTTCCATCTCTCCAAACCCTAGTGTAGTCATTCGTAGAATAACCATTGTTGTGGGTCTCCACCAGTGCTGATGGAGCCCACCATAATATTTTGCTGAAAATAGCAACAAGAAATGTTAAAAATAGCATCAAGAAAAATCCTAATTTAATTTTTCCTTTAATTAAATTGTAATTCTAATTATCATAGCAACTTGTAATAGTTAACTAAGTCAATTTGACTTAGTTGGTTGAATTAATTCGGGTTGGGAGTATATCTAGAGTCATGTAGAGTGCTTCCTAAATTTTAGGGGCCCAGGTTGAGTTATTTTGAGTTGTAATGATTTAAATTCAGTTTAAATGAATTAAATTTAATTAAACTAGTTCCAATTGATGGAGGAATTAGTGGGAGATCCAGTAGTGAGGTGTAACCTATACTAGTGGGGTGTAACCAACACTACTCAACCAGTAAACTAAATATTCACTCATAATTAACTCATGCATGTCAAATCAAAGAAAGACCCAGTTTATATTAGATTTTAGGGACAATGTACTATTAGTTGTAAAATCATATAAATTAAACATATGGTGCATGCAATCAGAAGAAAGCCTAAAATAAACCATTCCTTAATTAGAAAACTCACTAATTTTAGTCATTCGAATTGCCTTTAAAAGGAGGAATGAAGGCACAATTTTAATCATTGTTTCAGTGAGCACGAGTTGGTGAGAGCAAGCAATAGGAAGCACAAGTTTGTGCATGGAGCTTGTGAGGGAAATGAAATAGGAGCGTGGAAGGCTAGGAATTACGCTAAGTATTTACCAAAGGTAGTCAGTCAGGCAGAGGATAGAAAATACTTGTGTAGGTTGAGCTCAAGGTTGAGCAGAGAATATTGTATTCATCCAAGGCTTGCCTAAGAAGCAGTGAAACAGATAGAGATAGTGTAAAGGTTTCTCAGGTTTGAGCAAAGCATTGTAATATTCTCATATTTTCTGACTAATGCAATATATAGATAACAGGGGTTTTTATTTGTGGCTTTCCCCAGAAAATCATTGTGTTATGTGTGATTTAATTAATTCTTTTGTATATTTCATGATTTCACAACCTTTTATTTTTTTCGCTGATGAGTAGAGACTATTCAAGTCAATTGTTTTAGCATATTACAATCCACAGTTTGAATCTACAAGGAATTTATAAATTTAGGAAGAGGCGCATCCAATTGTTGGTCTGAAGAGTTAAGTACATCAGATCTATTGAAGTTGTATCTAGTCTGTTTCCAATAATTTTTCATGGAGAGAGACAGATCTAGGTTTTCAATGAAAGTTTCCTCCTTTTGAGGAGAGCCCTAGCCACAATCAATCACCATGGAGTGGAGTGAAGATTTGAAGGATAATTTAATAGTGGTTTTTTTTTTCAGTATTCAGTTGATGACTGAAAATATTAATTGTAGTGAAAAAAATCTAAGAAAAATATGATTATGTTGTTTTATATTTGGAAGATGTGATAGCCTTCGATCTACCTATTATCAGAGCTGAAATCACAATAGAATAGAAGAATTTGAAGTTGTCCTTGTAGATGGATGGAGCTCTAGTTCAGGGCAGATCTGGAAGACCCTATGTGCAGACTTCTTAATGGAGCTAGAAGGCTTATAGTTGGCAGAGCAGTGGACCAATGTTTAGTGACACAAAAAGGAGTTTTGATCATTGATATTGGAAGATTGAGGAATAGAGATATTTCCCATGGGGAGATCAAGACTCAGAGGGAGTCTAGTTTCAGAGGGAGCATCCCTATGGAAGCTAGTACTTCAAGATATGGGGAGATCATACTCATTATTATAGCAGTTACAGAAGAAACAATAGAGCAGTAGAAGTAGCAATATGAATAGATTAGAGTTCACTTTGCATTAAGTTATAGCTCCTGGTGCAAGGTGGGTGATGTGAAGTAATAGTCCCAAGAGTTGCAGGAATTTGGGCAGGGTCCATTGAGGTGTTTTTTGTCTCATGGATCGTGACCTTGCTACAAGGGACCACAATATTCAGTAGCAGGAGGATCAATGTCAATCATATACTGAGGTTTACATAGCAGTGTTGACAAGAGATCAAGAGGCTCAATAGCAGAGTCAACAACAACACAGTTTTTCCCAGTAGAAAGTTGTAGACACAGATGATTCAATTGATTTTCGGATGCTTTTTGGTTGCAGATGTTGCAGTAGCAACAACAAAAGTGACAAGAGTTGCATGCATCACATTCCAAAGGTACCAAATTAGGATAGAGTTAAATTCATTTCTTGTTAAGAGGGAGTGTTGAAAATAGCAACAAGAAATGTTAAAAATAGTATCAAGAAAAATCCTAATTTAATTTGTCCTTGAATTAAATTGTAATTATAATTCTCATATAAACTTGTCATAGTTAACTAAGTTAATTTGACTTATTTGGCTCAATTAATTTGAGTTGGGAGTATATCTAGAGTCATGTAGAGTGGTTCCTTAATTTTAGGGGCCTACGTTGAGTTCTTTTGAGATGTAATTATTTAAATTCAATTTAACTAAGTTAAATTCGGTGAAACTAGTTCCAACAGATGGAGGATTTAGTGGGAGAACCAGTAGTGGGGTGTAACCTGTAGTAGTGGGGGTAACCAACACTTCTCAACTAGTAAAATGAAGATTCACTCATAATTAACTCCTACATGTCAGATCAGGGAAAGACTCAGTTGATATTGGATTTTGGGGACATTGTACTCTCAGTTGTAAAATCATCTAAATTAAATAGATGGTACATGCAATCAAAAGAAGGCCTAAAATAAATCATTCCTTAATTACAAAATTCACTAATTTTATCCATTCAAATTGCCTTTAAAAGGAGGAATGAAGGTGCAAGTTTAATCGTTGTTTTGGTGAGCACGAGTTTGTGAGACCAAGCAATAGGAAGTAGAAGTTTATACATGGAGATTGTGAGGGAAAGGAAGTAGGAGCTTGGAAGGTAAGGAATTTGGCTAAGTATTGGCCAAAGAAAATCAGTCAGGTAGAGGATAGAAAATTATTATGCAGGTTGAGCTCAAGGTTGAGAAGAGCATATTGTATTCATCCAAGGCTTGCTTAAGAAGCAGTGAAATAGATAGAGATAGTGCAGAGGTTGCTCAGGCTTGAGCAAAGCATTGTAAACTTCTCATATTTTCTAACTGATGAAATATATAGATAGCAGGGGTTTTTAGTTGTGGCTTTCCCTAGAAAATCATTGTCTTATGTGTGATTGAATTATTTCTCTTGTATGCTTCGTGATTTCACAACCGTTTATTGTTTCCACTGATGAGTAGAGTAGATTCAAGTCAAATGTTTTAGCATATTACAATCTGTAATTTGTATCTACGAGGAATTTCTACATATTTTAGGAAGAGATGCATCCAATTGTTGGTTTGAAGAGTTAATTACATCATATCTGTTGAAGTTGTATTCGTTCTGTTTCCAATGATTTTCCATGGAGAGAGATAAATCTAGGTTTTCAATCAAAGTCGCTTCCTTTTGAGGAGAGCCCTAGCCACAACCAATGACCATGGAGTGGAGTGAAGGTTTGAAGGGTAATTTAATAGTGATTTTTTTTTACCATTCAACTAATTACTGGAAAATATTAATGGTAGTGAAAAAAATATAAGAAAACTATGGTTATGTTGTTTTAGATTTGGAAGATGTGATATCCTTCGATCTAGAGTATGATTGGGGGGATGAACCAAAGGATGACAAAATTTGGAATGTCAAAATCATTTTTAAAAGTGACAAGGACTACATCGATATTATCTAGAAGGAGCATTTGAAAAATAGGTATATGATATGGTAGATAGAAGGGCCTTGATCCACGTGGAAAAATGGAATCAAGGAGTAGGTGAGAATCAAATCATGATGTTATCCCTAATTCTAATTCCATTGTAACAAGCCCTGAATTGAAAATGTTAGTAAATGGATTTTCTGGGAAGGAAGCAGTGGTGGAAATACACGGGTGCAACAGACAAACAGAGCGCGGTGCACTGGGTTTGCTTCGCGGTGCACACCTACAAATGCCCAAAATTGTGCCAAACTTGCAATCAACCACTTTGAAACCCTTCAAATTAACAAGTACGGTATAAATCTTGGTGGCTCATGTATTTTTATGAATGTGATGATGGTTTATGGCCGTTTATAATGCAATAAAAAACGCCTAAACCCTACCATTTAAATCATCAAAGCCATTGCTCTAGGGTTGCAAACTTGTTGTGTTGATGCCAAGGCTCCTCTTTCACCTCTCATTTTTCCCTTTCTTTCCATTGTTCCCTTCCCCCCTATCCCATTTTTCCCTATTTTCCTTACCCTAAAACAGTACTAAACCCCTATTCCCTATCCCCTCCACTCATTTGTCAACCATAAAACCCCAAAACCCTACCTTATAAAATCCCCAAACCCTCCTACATGTCCCTAAATAAAATTTCTCCCCATAACCCCTAATCCCATCATATTATTCCCCTTCCTAACACTCCCTTTTGCATCATTCCCCTTGGTGGCAGAGATCATATCAACACACAGTTTCATACCTCATCAAAGGACAGTCCAAGCACATTCCATATACATTAGTCATGGCATCTGAGCATTCATCGGAGTATGAGATGGAAACCCAAAGTGATTCATCCTCGGAAGAACAGGCTCCCCGGAGACATCACAAAAGTGGCAAACATGTTAGGGATGAGCCAACCACCCTCACTGAATTGCAAGCCTGCCCTCTTGCTATGTCATGTTTCCAGCATCTATCATGTTTTGAGTTTTGTCAAAGGGTGGCTAATGTTCGAGTTCATCATGATTTGGCCCATCTTTTTGTGCTTCGCTTACATGGAGGTCACTCTATCTTGGCCGGCGTCACCTTCACACTGCACCCGAAACTGTCTCATTAGCAACTGGCATACCGAATGTTGGAGAACCATGGCACAAGAAACAGAAGGTTGATCGGCAGCACTATGAGCCTTACATTAAGGCCAGTTTCTTGAGGCAGCTCAAAAGAGTCTTTCCATTCTGATATTTGAAAGATGAATATGCTCCACTGATGAAGTTAATCATGAAATATTTCAGCTGTGAGGGGAGGTTCTCTTGTTTATATGCCTATCACATCAGGTTGCTCATGCACTTTACCAAGGTATGGATGATGAACATCCCATATTTTATTTGGAGGAACATAGAGAGGATGAACACCTTCATGCAGCACAAGACCCCTCAGCAGCAACTTAACAGTGTTAATCATTTTTCTCTTATTAAGATTTTGGTGGTTCATCCGCTGGGATTACAGGGCATTACTTGGGATGAATTCATCTCTCATGACCTCTTCAGCACTTCATAGATATTATCAGAGGTTGAACATGAGATAAGTGGTCCTTCTCATCAGTATGAGCACCATGAGACCGCTACTATGCCGATATTCATCACCTATCAGAGAGGCAGTAGACATTTGTTCGCAGCAGCAAAGCGAGTGTTATCTCCACCCGGGGTGAAAGGGGCCTCGCTTCCGACATCGGCAACACAGGTACAGGATAGGGGCAAGAGGACCATGCATGACAAGGGGCCATCAGGTTAACGAGAGGGCTAAGTGGGTTATCAAGTATTTGGAGTAGAGGAACAAACAGCTCGAAGACCAGCATGAGATCATGGAGCTGCAAAACATCTGCGAGAATCGTCAATCTGCCCAACGTAGGAGGATTGAGCTCACTCCATTAGAGCAAGAGATTAACAATGACCAAGAGTCTTGGCTCGAGCGGATCAACATCCACCTTGAGAGACTGCTAGAGAAGGTCGACAAGGAAAAAACATTATTGAGGCAGATGATTTATCACTACAGGGCACGAAACATTAGTTCAAAGGCTCAGATAAGGAATTTGAAGGCGAAATTGAGGAGAGCGACAAAAATACAAAAGAGGAAAAAAGAGAAAGATCGGCTTCGAATCTTGGCTGAAGCCTTTGTGGCCCAGCATAGCACTTGATAGAGAATCTTCAACCCATATTTCAAAACATTTGGGGCAATTTTGGTCATTTGACAAATTTTTGTGCACAAAACAGGGTTTTTCTCCCTGTGCGTCACACCACTGGCGCGACGCTTATGATAGGGAGCTCCAAATCATGAGAGGTTTACATTTTTGGATTTTTCATGAAAAATCATGACTACTGGTGCATGGCCAAGAGGTTTGGGTAAGTTTTGAGTCCCCAGGAGGTTAGAAACACTCAAAAAATGATCTCTGCCCCTATTTTGACACACAGGAAGCAGTCTTGGGAGATTGAAGTTTTGGAGGGGCAAATGAGCACCAAATTCATAAATTCCACTTGGGTTGGAAATTAGACAGGCAAGGATTTCTAACAAGCACACTTGGGCACAATGTGGACTTTGGAAAGTACCTCAAAATCGCCTCCAAAGTGGAATGACGCATATAGTTTTGGGTGAGGCGCACAGAGACCCAAAGGCCAAAATCACTTCTGCTCCGTGACATTTCGATTCATGATTTTCTCCAAGTGGGCCCGCTCATTTACACTACATTTTTCTCGGAACCTAAGGCAAAGTTTAAAAATTATTTTCACTAAATGTTGGTTTCTATCCAAGTGGCAAAGGAAGGCGAGCAATCACCCAAGCAGTTTGTCATTCTTGTAACGTTGCACCTGTCACTAATGGTTGGCTTTCCATTTCGAGTTTGTAATGATTGGAAAAACTCCCCAACTTTGGGTCGTTCCATTTCCTAATGGCAAAGTCTATTTATTGTATGTAAAACCATTTGCAAAGGGTGGGTTGTAATTTCTGGGAGACTGTGGGAGAGAAACTCAGCTACTCATTGTATATTTTGACAGAGAATTAATGAAAGGCAGCGGCTCTGGTTCATGAGATTCATGTGGTGTGAGTGCAGCAAATGTATTCTCTTTCTATTTCATATGTATTTCATTATGTTTCACAGTTCATTCATATTCATTTCCACTGAAATTTTCTAAGTAAGATAAGGTAGAATTCATGTTTATTACTCTGCCTGTGGGAAAGTTTCATGTTCTGTGTTCTTCTTCTCTGTTGAAAAGGATTCATGTATTTATGCCCTTTTCACCCTCCTAAACAATCTTTCCATTTCGCATTATTTCAAATTTAATTGCTAGACTTTCCGCTTGTCTTGTCTCACAAAGTAATCTGTGCCTTTGTGTTAAATTCTTTGCTCATGTTGTTCATTGGTCCCATACATCCCAGAAACTCAGTCATTTATCAAAAATTGCCTCTTGTTTCCATATTTATTTACCTAGCCTAAAATCAATATTCATTGTAAGTCATCTCAAACCATATCGTTTATTTATTTACTGAGTGTGACCTGGAGAGAGCCCTCTCCTGTTTTGGTAGGGCTAGCTACCAGACTGAGCGTGATTTGTGGTTACCCTGAATTTTGCCTTTCGTCGGCCTAAGGCAGATTTAGGTGCTAACATAGTGGCGACTCCACTGGGGAACGAAATTACACCCCTTACTTCTTGATAATTCTAAGCTTCCGGATGATAAGTTTAGGATTTGATAGGCTGAGTGAGTTGATCGTGTCCTTTTGATTTTTCTTAATAGCACACTGGCTTCTAGAAGATATACCAGAGCTAATCCAGATCCAAATCCTGCGCACATCTACAAAAATCCCAATTTTATTCCAAGACTTCGTCATCAAGAGAGCTCTATATCTCCCGTGTTCAAATCCCATTCATGTCCTGACATTTTTGAGTATCTTGAAGAGCTATATTTTGATGAGCAATTTGAAAAATCATTGTTCGAGACCAAATCCGAAAGGGTGGTTCACTCTACTATCCCCAATCCACAGTTTCTTGTAGACTTGCAAACTGAAAGGGCTAACCGGTCAATTGATAATTACATTGTGGCATAGCTTCAAAATCCTATTGTTAACCCCCTACAAACAGCGCACACTCCTCCAACACCTCCAAGGCCAAACCTACCAAGACTGATGGCTGCTCGTTTTGCACCTCTTGTCCTGCCTCAAGTTTTAGATGATATTCTCGCAAATTATCAAAGAAAAATCCCATTTTTTTATGGCACTCCTAACAGCATTACCGCTCAGCAACATGTGGACAGAATGGCAGATTTCTGTGAACTTCACGAGATCGATGCAGAGAATGTGGCAATGAGACTCTTTCTACAGACATTTGCAGGTGAAGTGAGGAAATGGTTTAGAGGTTTACCAGCTGCACGTATCGCTACCTTGGCTGACCTACAAAGACAATTTTTAGGCTGCTGGGAAGTGAAAAAGAATCCTCTCCAAATTCTGGCTAAATATGAGCAAATCAAACGAAACTCTGGTGAGTCGATCCAAGACTATTGCATTAGATTCAATTCTGTTTATAATGAAATTCCTGATCATCTAAGGCCACCTGTGGGGCTAGCCATGGTGAAGTTTCTGGATGGTTTTGATGCTGACATGGCTTATCAATTAAGAGAGAGAGAACTGACCATAATGGAAGACATGCAAAAGATCGCGGTTAGCGTTGAAGCAAATCTGCTGACCAAGAGGGCTAGAGCAAAGGCAGAAAAGAAGGTCACCGTAAAAGAAGAATCTTCCTCGATAGATCAATTACTCTGGAAGGTAAAGCAGATGCTTGAAAGGGTGAAACTTGACAAACCTGAGCCACAAGTTAGAAATCCTAACTTCTGTGGCCAGTAACAGCCACAATATAGAATAAGGCGGAGAGATCAGCAAGCCCAAGAGCAGACAACACAGCAGCCAATACAACCACCTTTGCAGCAAAATTTTGTGCATGGACTGGAGTGAGATGAGGACGGGAATATAATAGGTGAAGAAAACCACTTCTTTACTCCTGATGATTTGCCTATTTCTATTACCGAGGATGAGGAGTATGCAGAAAGTCCGGCTGTACACAAAGATGTAGAATTCATTCTAGTTAATGACACCATTTTAGAGGAAGAATCAAATGAGTACCAAAGAGGCTATATGAATGCTCTGTCCACCCAGCATCAGCGATATTCACTTAGAAACAGAGACGTGCCAGTTAAACCAATTCAGAAGAGGAAGGATGCTGAGGAATCAAAGAATGATTCATCAGTTACACAAAGGAAAGGAAAGGAGGCAGTTGATCCAGATAGCAGCAAATCACCATCAGCAGAAAAATCAAATTAGCCAATTGCATCGAGAGAAAATGAAAGGAAAGAAATCCCAGTCAAAGAGGTAGAAAGGATTCCCGCTTTTAATTTAGAGAATGAAATTTCTAAATTGAAGGTATCCATTCCCTTGACTAAAATAATGAGGAACGACAGTTATAGAGGGAAAGTGTCTAAAATTTTGAATTTTGACCCAATGTCTGACATGGTGAATGTCGAAGATGATCAACCCGAAATGATTTTTGGGCCAGCATCAAATGGTGAGTCTCCTGATAATGATGTGCCACCTTTTTATATCAGTTTAAGATTACATGATTTTGTGTTACATAATGCCATGTTCGATTCCGGACCTTCTCACAATCTCATGCCCAAGGCTATCATGGATAAGCTAGGTCTGGACGTCACCCGGCAATACCATGATCTCTATTCGTTTGATTCCAGCAAAGTAAGATGTATCAGGCTCATCAAAGACTTGGTTGTGATTCTAGCTCAAATCCCAATGAAGAATGTTTTGATGGATATTGTTGTAGTAGATATTCCTCCCAGGTTTGGCATGCTTCTTTCCAGGTCTTGGGTAGCAAAATTGAAAGGGACACTACAACTAGATTTCTCCTATGCAACGATTCCGGTGTTTGGCCAAATGAGGAAACTGTATCGGGAACAAAAAATGTAATACATGATTACAAGCAAGGAGAAACCAATAAATCATCTGATTAATTATGTACATACAGATTTAGAGTCTTTCATTTTGTATTCTGATAATTTCAATGATATCGATAGTCAGTTAGTAGAAACAGATGATATTCCATAAATAACAGAAAATTTTAGAGGAGTTTTAAAGAAAGAAGGAAAAGAACAGCATAACACCGTTGAGCGATCAGCTGAAAGTAATGGACAACAAGCAGACAAAGCACAACAAATAGATTTTCAGCACTTACAGGAAGAGGAAGAAGGTTTGTGGACCATGGATTTCGATGAAGTAGTGGGAAATGATGGCGCTAGAATTGGGATTTGGGTACGTAGTCCTTTCTCCGCCCCGAACAAAGTGCCTAGTAACATGTGGGTATGCTCTTACAAGTTAGCTTTTGATTGTTCAAACAATGAAGCTGAGTATGAAGCTCTAATTGCTGGCCTAAAAATTCTAAGAACACCGAATGCTGAGAGGATTGCAGTATATGGCGACTCTGGTTTGGTGATTAAGCAGGTCAGAGGCGAATATCAAGCAAAGCATCCTCGGATGCGGGCTTACCGTAGTGCAGTTCTAGACATCCTAAAATTATTTTCAAAATATACCTTGACATGTGTGCCTCGTGTACAAAATAGCATTGCTGATGCTCTTGCTAAGGTAGCAAGTAGTTTGAAGATCCCAATGAACACCAATAATAAATTCGAAATCCATGTCAAGCATTGTCCCACTGTCCTGGACAATCAGAGATATTGGCAAGTTTTCAAAGATGATGAGGAGATTGATGATATTCTGCAAAACAAAGGTAAGTTCAAAGAAACCTCAATTTAGATAATGATAAAGATGATGTGCAGATCAATCAAATGGATGTGTTGCAACTAAAGAATAACATTATTCCTAAAGGCTTGATACCTTTAGAAGAACTCTTTTATCAAGATGATGTAGCCCGCAAACCAACATTGCAACCAACAAATAAGGGTGTGGAAGAGGTCAATGTCGGAACAGCTGCTAATCCTAAAATGGTAAAATTGTCTAAAGAATTGCCACAAAGGATAAAAGACAAATATTTCAGTTTGTTGTCTTCATTTTTCGACGTGTTCGCTTGGGACTATTCTGACTTAAAGACATATGATACCAATATAATTCAGCACACTATACCCATTAAGCCCAATCAAAAACCTTTCAGACAGAAGTTGAGGAGGCTAAATCCAAAGCTACTGCCATCAATTGAAAAGGAGGTAAACAGGTTGTACGAATCAGGAATCATTGTTCCCATCAGATTTTTGGATTGAATCTCTAATTTGGTGCCCGTACGAAAGAAGACAGGTGAGATTTGCTTGTGCATTGATTTTAGAAATCTCAATAAAGTTTCGTTGAAAGATAACTATCCACTGCCCAATATGGACCATATACTTAGCGAGTAGTGGGAGCATCTTGTATGTCACTACTTGATGGTTATTCTGGATATAACCAAGTTTCTATCCATGAAGATGACCGAGACAAGACAACTTTCACCACTCCGTGGGGAACTTTTCATTACGCTAAAATGCCTTTCAGTTTGAAGAACACGGGTGCCACATTTCAGTGTGCAATGGACTTAGCTTTCGCAAATGAGAAGGATGTATTTTTGGTTGTGTACCTGGATGATCTGACGATGTTTTTCAAATCTGATGAAGAACACATGTACCATCTAAAACATGTCTTTCAAAAGTGCAGAAAATATGGCCTGTCACTAAATCTGAAAAAGAGCTTGTTCGCCATGGAGGAAGGCAAACTACTCGGGCACATTATCTCAAAAGATGGCATTCGTATTGACCCAGCACGTGTACAAGCAATTCAACAAATCAACCTGCCCCGGAATAAGAAAGAGATTCAATCTTTCAATGGTAAAATGAATTTTCTACGCCGCTTTGTACCTAATCTTGCTGAACACCTAAGAGAGATTACAAACATGCTTAAGAAGGACAGCCAAGTGAAATGGACAGAGGAGGCTGTAAAATCTTTCAATTTAGTCAAATTGGCTATTTCTTCAGCTCCAGTTCTAGTCAGCCCAGATTACACTCAGGATTTCATATTGTTTTCATTCACTTCGGAGCATACTATGGCAATTGTGTTATTGCAGAAAAGAGATGATCACGAAAGACCAATTGATTTTTTCAGTAGAGCTATAAGAGATGCAGCCTTAAAATACAACATCATTGAGAAGTGATGTTGAGAAGAAAGCCCTTGCACTTGTGAAAGCATTGAAAGATTTTCGGGTATATATTTTGCATTCTCGTATTTTGGCTTATGTTCCTAACGCTGCTGTCAAAGATGTTTTAGTGCAGACAGATCCGAAAGGAAGACGAGGCAAGTGGATTGCAGCTTTGTTGGAATATGATGTGGAAATAAATCCCACCAAGCTGGTTAAAGGACAGGGATTGGCAAAGTTAATGGCTGAATCAAACTTGCATGCCTTAGACATGAATCTGATCGCTGCTATGTCCGATGAGAATGAGGAAGGTTCGTCAATTCAGGTATCTAAAATGTTTGCTCTTTCTCCGTGGTATTAAAATATCATATATGTGCTTAAAAATTTGTCACCACTGCCTGGCATGACTAGAAACAAAGCTAGAACTCTCAAATTGAAGGCTGCCAAGTTTTGTATTCTAAATTCTGCACTTTATTGGAAAGATCCCGGTGGCGTTCTATTGAATTGCTTGGTGGAAAAAGAAGCAAAGAAAGTCATGGAGGATTTCCACAAAGGAGACTGTGGTGGTCACCTTTTTTGGAAATCAACAGCAAATAAATTCCTGAGAGCGGGATACTATTGGCCGACATTGTATGCTGATGTATATAAGGTGGTCAAGAGCTGTCATAAGTGTCAGATTTTTGAAGGAAGGCAGAAATTACAGCCTTTGCCACTTAAGCCCATTGAGGTGAGCGCTCCTTTTCAAAAATGGGGGTTGGAGTTCATTTGTGAAATTCATCCCACTTCTTCCAGTCAACATAGATGGGTCCTCACAGCGATAGATTATTTCACGAAATGGATCGAGGCAATTCCCACCAGACAAGATACAGATGCGGTAATCATTTCATTCCTTGAAAATAACATCTTGTCTCGCTTTGGTTGCCCGAATAAGTTAATCATTGATAACGCAACAGCTTTCAAATCAAAAAGGATGGTAGAGTTTTGTCATAAATATCACATCATTTTGGGTCACTCAACTGCCTATCATCCGCAAGGCAATGGATTGGCGGAGTCTTCCAATAAATCATTGGTAAACATCATTAAGAAGCTGCTGGAAATAAACAAGAAGAGTTGGCATAAGAGGTTGGTCAATGCACTTTGGGTATATTGGGTCAGTCAAAAGAAATCCATTGGTACATCCCCTTTTGAGCTTGTTTATGGAGTTGATACAGTTTTTCCTACCTCTCTCGCAACCCCGGTAATCAAACTTCTTCAGGAGGCCGACAGTGAAGATAATCCTATGCAGAGAAGGTTGAATCAAATGGTCCACTTACAGCAGACCAGAGAAGAAGTCTTCCAGAACACGTCCAAGTTGCAGGAGAAGATTAAGAAAATCTATGACAGAAAAGCAAAGGCGAACAAATTTCAGTTGGATGATGTGGTGTTGAAGTGGGATGCAAGGAATGAGGAAAAGGGTAAGCAAGGTAAGTTCGAGAATCTATGGAAAGGTCCCTTCAAGATTGCATCATATCGGGGTCAGAATGCCTTTCTTCTGAAGGAAATGAACAGGGAAGATTGTCCAGGAGGTCCGATCAATCGTCGGCTACTCAAGCGATACCATTTCTGAATTGTAGACGTTGCTTCCACTATCACTATAAATACCTTTTTATTTTAGTTTGGTTAGAGTTTGTCAAGTTAGTCTTCAAGTCATTTCAAGATCAAATTTGAGTCAGTTTTTCGGTCATTTTGGTTTCATAAATGAGTCATAGTCTTGTGTTGTTTGTCGAAATAATGACTCCATAGCCCAATGGACGAAGGCACTGTCTAGCTCTTCCAGAGATCTGCTGTTCTTGGCACCTCCAAGGAGCTACCATCCCCCATTGGAGCCAATGTTAGAGTCGGTCTTGTCATTCCTCCGTCAGAGATCAAAACTCTTTCTGCATTTCATTTTTAGGTGTCTCGCTCCATCCATGCAGCTACATTTCGCTAGGGGCATGCCATAATCTGACGGGAGGGTCTTGGCATTCATTATCCCTTACCCCTCATGTCTGGCCCCTGCTGGCTTAGGTCTTTTCATCAATGTTTTTAAAAGTCCCTGACAGTCAATGTTTGATCTTTTAATGGACAAGATTCATTTTCAGTCATTAGGTCTAGGGATTAGTAAATTTGGTCTTCAACCGCATCCAATAAAGCCATGCAGGCCAGAGGGAGGCCCTTATAAAGTTGTGATTTAAAGATTTTCATTGTCATGTTGAGAGATTACGACTGTTCTTCAAAACTCCGTTTTGAAGAAAAGTTAAATAGTGTGTCATTTGTGATAATTTTCAAAAACGTTTCCAGTTGATCTCTTCAGGCACAGTCATGGTTTCCTTGGCCAAATGCCATGTCAACAACCCCTGCAAAAAAGTGCCAAAAATTTCATCATTTTAGCTAAATATCCAAAAGGAAAAAGTGAAATACAGAGTTGAATTAAATCAAGGAAAAAGTGCCAAAACAAAACATTATCAAAGTGGGTTTTGAAGAAACAAAAATCAAAACCATGACTCCAATGGCTTTATATAGAATTTTCACAAGAAACAATGCCATTTCGCACACCAAGGTTAGAGAGAAGCATTTCAAAGTTAGTGTGAGAGCTAGCACACGTTTTGAGTGAGGTTGGAGGTGTTTAGACAGGCATGGCGCACAGGTAAAGGGGTGCGGCGCACAGAGGGAGCGCGGCGCACTGGGCGTGACCACACAGTGTTGAATTAAAATGGGCGCGACGCACACAAACGGTGCGGCGCACACCCATAAAGGCCCGATTTTGCCCCAAATTTCAACGAATCGCCTTTGAATCCCTTGAAATTGCCAGGTAGGGTCGAAATCTCGGTTGCTCATCAAATTTTGTGAATATGATGATGATTTATGCCCGTTTATAGTTGCAATAAAAACTCCTAAACCCTACCACTTGAAATCTTCAAAGCCATTTCTCTTAGGGTTGCAAATTTGTTGTGTTGATGCCAAGGTTCCTCCTCCCTTTCAACTTTCCCTTCTTTCATCATTCCCTTCCCCCCTATTCCATTTTTCCCATCTTTCCCTACCCTAAAACGTTACTAAACCCCTATTCCCAATCCCCTCCACTCATTTGTCAAATGTAAAACCCCAAAATCCTACCTTATAAAATCCCCAAACCCTCCTACATGTCCCTAAACAAACTTTCTCCCCATAACCCCTAATCCCATCATATTATTCCCCTTCCTAATAGTCCCTTTTCCATTGTTCCCCTTGGTGGCAGAATTCATAACAACACAGTTTCATACATCATCAAAGGGTAGTCCAAGCACAAGTCCATATACAGCGATCATGGCATCTGAGCATTCATCGGAGTATGAAATGGAAACCCAAAGTGATTCATCCTCAGAAGAACAAGCTCCCCGGAGACATCATAAAAGTGGCAAACATGTTAGGGATGAACCAACCACCCTCACAGAATTGCAGGCCTGCCCTCTTGCTATGTCATGTTTCCAGCATCTGTCATGTTTATGGCTAGTGTTCGACTTCATCATGAGTTGGCCCGTCTTTTTGTGCTTCACTTACATGGAGATCACGCTATCTTAGTCGGTGTCACCTTCACACTGATACCTGAAACTGTCTCATTAGCAACCGGCATACCGAACGTTGGAGAACCATGGCACAAGAAACAGAAGGTTGATCAGCAGCATTATGAGCCATACATTAAGGCCAGTTTCTTGAGGTAGCTAAAAAGAGTCTTTCCATTCTGATATCTGAAAGATGAATATGCTCCACTAATGAAGTTGATCATGAAATATTTCAGCTGTGAGGGGAGGTTCTCTCATTTATATGCTTATCAAATCAGGTTGCTCATGCATTTTACCAGGGTACAAATGATGAACATCCCATATTTCATTTGAAGGAACATAGAGAGGATGAACACCTTCATGCATCACAAGACCCCTCAGCAGCAACTTAACAATGTTTATCGTTTTGCTCTTATTAAGATTTTGGTGGTTCATCAGCTGGGACTACAGGGCATTGCTTGGTATGATTTCATCTCTCGTGACCTCTTCAGCACTTCATAGGTATTATCAAAGGTTGAACATGAGATAGGTGGTCCTTCTCATCAGTATGAGTGCCATGAGACCGCTACTATGCCGGTATTCATCACCTATCAGAGAGGTAGTAGACATTTTTTCGCAGCAGCAAAGAAAGTGTTATCTCCACCTGGGGTGGAAGGGGCCTCGCTTCCAACATCAGCAACACAGGTACAAGATAGGGGCAAGAGGCCCATGCATGATGAGGGGCCATCAGGTGAATGAGAGACCAACTTCATTCTCATTCATGATGATGATGCAGATGTGGAGAGTGCCAAACTTAGAAGGACCATTCAGGAGTAGCAAACAGAGATCCAAGCCTTGTCTCTCAATTTAGAGAGGGCTAAGTGGATTATTAGGTACTTAGAGTAGAGGAATAAACAACTCGAAGACCAGCAGGAGATCATGGAGCTGCAAAACATCCACGAGAATCACCATTCTACCCAACATAGGAGGATTGAGCTCACTCCATTAGAGAAAGAGATTAACAATGACCGAGAGTCTTGGCTCGAGCGGATCAACATCCACCTTGAGAGACTGCTAGAAAAGGCCGACAAGGACAAAACCTTATTGAGGCATATGGTTTATCACTACAAGGCACGAAACATGAGTTCAAAGGCTCGGATAAGGAATTTGAAGGCGAAATTGAGGCGAGCGACAAAAAGACAAAAGAGGAAAAAAGAGGAAGATTGGCTCTGAATCTTGGCTGAAGCCTCTGTGGCCTAGCATAGCACTTCATAGAGAACCTCCAGCCCAAATTTCAAAACATTTTGGGTAATTTTGGTCATTTGACAATTTTTTGTGCACAAAATACGGTTTTTCTCCCTGTGCGCCGCGCCACTGGCGCGGTGCTTATGATAGGGAGCTCCAAATCACGAAAGGTTTACATTTTTGGATTTAACATGAAAACTCATGACCGCTAGTGCATGGCCAAGAATTTTGGGTAAGGTTTGAGTCCCCAGGAGGTCAAAAACACTCAAAATATGACCTCTCTGCCCCTATTTTGATACACAGGAAGCAGTCTTGGGAGATTGAAGTTTTGGAGGGGCAAATGAGCACCAAATCCAGAAATTCCACTTGGGTTGGAAAGTAGACAGGCAGGGTTTTCTAAAAAGCACACTTAGGCACAATTTTGACTTCATAAAGTACCTAAAACGTTCCTACAAATTGGCGCGACGCATACAGTTTTGGGCGTGGCGCATAGAGACCCAAAGGCCAAAATCACTTCCGCTCCGCGACATTTTGATTCGCGATTTTCTCCAAGTGGGCCTGCTCATCTACACTACATTTTTCTCGGAACCTAAGACAAAGTTTAAAAATTATTTTCAGTAAAGGTTGGCTTCTATCCAAGTGGCAAAGGAAGGCGAGCAGTCACCCAAACAGTTTGTCATTTTTGTAACGCTACACCTATCACTAATGGTTGGCTTTCCATTTCCAATTTGTAATGATTTGTAAAACTCCCAAACTTTGGGTCATTCCATTTCCCAAAGGAAAAGTCTATTTATTGTATGTAAAACCATTTGCAAAGGGTTGGTTGTAATTTATGGGAGACTGTGGGAGAGAAACTCAGCTACTCATTGTATATTTTGACAGAGAAGTAATGAAAGGCAGCGGCTCTGGTTCATGAGATTCATGTGGTGTGAGCGCAGCAAATGTATTCTCTTTCTGTTTCATATGTATTTCGTTATGTTTCACAGTTCATTCATATTCATTTCCAGTGAAATTTTCTAAGTAAGAT
>APFE030166490.1:88429-113303 GCA_000404065.3 Pinus taeda | reverse complement strand
ATCCTTCCCGAAGGTGAATGCCCCTACCCTATCCACTGACTCTGAGAAGGGGTCTCACTCTCACAGCTACCTGCTCAGATATCTATCTCGGTCACAACCTCTTGATATGATTGGCATTGGAATCGTATCCCCTCCCATTCCTCTAAAACCTCCTCAAGGACGACCCCCCTCCCTCTCAAAATCCAAACAATAGGTGGGTGTGGAAGTTTTCTTGGGTCAACAACTAGCCATAGACTAGGTTCTTAGAGAATAGAACACCCTGGGGCCATCTCCCTCATGAAGCTCCTCTCCTTTAACTGTCGTGGGTTAGCTAGTCCTGAGAAAAAACTAGCATTTCAGAGGCTTCTAAGAACTGAGATGGTAGATGTCATTTTTCTTTAGGAAACCCTAGGGTTAGAATAGTCCATCACTCGCGTCCTTGAATTCATGCTTCCTGGATGGTTGTTTCATTCCCTTGATGCTAATGGGCATTCAAGAGGTGTTTTGATGGGTTACAATACTAGGACTATCAAGCTATGTAACATTTGGGTAGGAACTAGCCACATTGGGGTTGATATCTCCTCATCTGAATTAGGTACTGAAATCAGACTCATCAATGTATATGGTCCTTGCCAAAATCGAGGATCCTACTAGGAGCAGTTTTTAAGCTCCAATCTACTGCAAGTGGATAATCTTATTCTAGGAGGAGATCTTAATTTCTCTATTGGATATTCATAATCATGGGGTCATCATGCTCAGATTGATCCACTATCTGATTTCTTTGAAAATGTTTTGGAGGACCATGGCCTAATCAATATCCCTTCTGCTAAATTACAACCCACCTAGAGGAAGAGAAGGAGTGGGGAGGATAGGCTGGCTAGAATATTAGATCGATTCCTCCTCAAAGAGCGACTGTTGGGTATGGGTTCCAACTATAGGCAATGGGTTGGTTCATGGGTACTATCAGACCACTCGCCCATATACCTTGAAGTTAGAGGAAGTATGAATAAACCCAAAGCAACATACAAGTTCAACTCAACATGGTTAAAAGATGCAGACTACTTTAAACTGGTAACCGATTATTGGAAGTCCCACCCTCTTGCTGTGGGTGGGAATATAGTAGAAGGATTTGACCACAATCTAAACAAGATTAAGAAGCTATCTAAAATAAGGGGACACAACAAGAGACTGATGGATGAAAAAACCCTAAGGGATGCTAAAGCTGGGATTTCAGAGTTGGAGGATGAACATGGAAGGGGATACACAACACCCGAACAAAAGGAGAGGCTCACAACCTTAGCAGCACAAAGAGGAAAAATACTGAAAGACAAAGAGGAATCATGGAGGCTACAAAGCAGAGCCATTTGGCTTCTTGAAGGTGATGATAACACTAAATTCTATCACAAGTTTTCTAATGGACTAAAATCAATTAATACCATTTGGCACTTGAATAATGAACA
Source organism: Pinus taeda (assembly GCA_000404065.3). Taxonomy (NCBI): domain Eukaryota; kingdom Viridiplantae; phylum Streptophyta; class Pinopsida; order Pinales; family Pinaceae; genus Pinus; species Pinus taeda. Next base: position 111,864 of record APFE030166490.1, on the reverse strand, counting down.
GGGAATCATACTGAATACCTTTCAGCACCTAGCCTCCCTTGGAACATCTCACTTAAAGTAGCTCTAGAGAGCTCCCCACAATGCATCTTTTGTTGGAATCATTAGAGTGGCACAATTGTTTCCCCAGTTCATGGACCAAGAGGATACTTTGGACCTCAACAATGCTGTCACTATGGGGGAATTTGAAGCCACCCTGAAATGGTTCAAGAGAGACAAGAGACCTGGACCAAATGGCTGGTCAGTCGAGTTCTACATTATTTTTTTTGAACTTCCTGGAGAAGACCTACTCAAGGTCATTGAATATTGTAAAATCACTAGGAGGATCTATGAAGCCTTCAACACCACATTTATTGCGCTCATCACCAAATCTGATAAACCTGGCTCTTTTGAAGACTTCTATCCCATCTCCCTCTATAACTGTATATACAAGATCATTGCCAATCACCTTCATTCCATTCTATCCTCTCATATCTCCTCTGAACAATTCGCTTTCCTTCAGGACCACCAGGTCCATGAAGCTGTTGGAATGGCACAAGAGGTGATGCATTTTGTACAGACGAAGAAGTTGAAAGGTATGATTCTCAAGGTAGACCTCTCAAAATATTTTGATTGTGCTAGTTGGTTATATATCAGAATGCTCTTAACTCATCTTGGTTTCCCCATAGATTTTATGCAATGGATCATGTGTTGCATAACAAATATTACTTTTAGTGTTCTTATCAATGGGTCAACATACCCTTTCTTTCACTCAGAAAGAGGTCTCAGGCAGGGATGCCCTCTCTCCCCCTATTATTTTTACTCATTATGGAGGGCCTCAGCAAACTCATTTTGGAAGAACACATGATGGGAAGACTTCAAAGCATCAGGATTACAGATAGATTCATACTAACCATCTCCTCTTTGTAGGTGATGTGTTGATCTTCCTTAATGGAGGAATAAGGGATCTGACCGATCTATCGAACATCATGGTGATATTTCGAATTGCTACTAGTATGGAAATCAACAACCTAAATTCAACCTTAATGGTCTCAGGGTGCACACCTCATGAAATTCAGTTCGCCCTACATAGATTCCCATTCACACTTCTGTAGTTGGATGATGGACTTAGGTACCTGGGGTACCAGTTAAAACCCCTCGAATACAAGATTGCAGATTGGATTAATCTCTAAGCTAGAGAAAAGGCTTAATAGCTGGCACCACAAGTACCTCTCCAAAGCAAGTCTAATGGTTCTTATTAAAGAAATGTTGGAATATACTCCTGAATATTGGATGTCCCTGGCGTGGATCCCTAGGGGCATACTCTCTCGAATCCAAATCTCTGTTGCAGATTTCTTTGGAAGGGAAAATAGTTTGAATTCATTTTTTCCTGGGCTATATGGGAATTACTAGCACTACCAAAGATATGTGGGGGTTGGGGAATTAAAAGACTAGATTATTTCTCTACAACACTGGCTACTAAGCTAGGATGGCAACTGGTCACTACGTGTAGCTTATGGACAAGGGTGGCATACTCAAAATATATATATCCCCACAACATGATGCACTGGATCTGATGACTTGACTATAATATGTCATGGATATCTATCATATGGAAAGCAGTAATAAATTCCCTACCCCTCATTCAAGATGGGATCACTTGGAAATACATTCTAGCTCAAGGGCACGCATTGGACTAGATCCCTAGATCGGAAGTGGCAACTCACACAGGCTCCCACATGAAATGATGCACCTACTCAACAATACAAGTATCATTAATATTAACCATATTGCGGATCCAAAGAACTCCACCATTTTTCATCAGGCATGGAAGACTGTTCATCATATACATCTCCCACAGATCTGGCATCATCACTGGGGGGAATACAGTGCTGCACTAACTGAATCGCATATTAGGATCACAGAGGGAGAAGATGAAATCATACAGGCCCATGCAAAAAATGGTATATACTCTCCAAAGGAGGGATACCTCTGTCTCACTACCATCGATCAACCACTGACTGTGGAACACTAGTGGAAACATCTGTTGAAACTTAAGGCACCCCCTAGAATGAGACTTTTTATGTGGATGGTACTAAAAAACAAGGCCCCTATGGGGGACAACCTAAACAAGAGATCCCTTCATGGTCCCTCCTAGTGCTACATATGAAATAACATCACATAATCTATCGACCACCTCTTCCTTACCTGTTCGGTCACTATGGACCTTTGGATAAGCACCCTTCACCCCATCAATATACATTGTCAATGGTAGGGCACATTTTTTTTGGGTGCATGGATATCATGGTGGACATCAGCTGATCCAAATAAGGCCAGGAACCTACCCCTCCTCTGTTGGGTGACATGGATAGCATGAAACCTTTACATCTTCCATAATACTATTCCTCATTTTCCCTCTATCTTGTCCTGAATACTGGCAACCTATAACTCCATCCTTGACGACGATGTTGCTCCTGCCTCTAGGAACATTGTCCTTGAGGTCATCAACCGAGACTACCCCTGGGTGCATTTCGATGGATATGCATAGGAGGAAAGTTTTGGGGGGGGTGCTATCCTATACCTCTCCACCTCACATTGCTTTAAAATCCAAATGGGTCTGGGAAGGGGCACCAATAATTATTCTGAGCTGGTCACTCTTAGATACCTCCTACACTTTGCCATGGAGAAACTTTGCAAAAATATACAAATCTTTGGGGACTCCAAGAATGTTATCAACGAGATAAAAAACAAATCCATTTGTCATACATATTCTCTAAGACCTATTTTGGAAGAGGCAGACAAATTCATTGCACATTTTGATCATTTGTTTGTCGCCATATCTATAGGGAAAACAACTAGATTGTCGATCAGCTATCCAAGGAAGTTGTGAACCAAGCTCGTGGTACATGGATGATACAGGAGTAGAGGGGCGTGAACAATATCAATACTACCATTGCCTATATATGGATTACATAGGATAGCTGGCTCTAAGGGGCATGATTTACATGTTTATAGTTTTTCTTTATTTATCAATACAAATGTATATTTCTATTATTTAGATGTATATATAAGACTGATAACAGTACTCCCTACGAGGAGTTTTTTGACATCTTTAAACAAAACAGTAGACAAGTTTCTCCCTACATGTTGAATCAAATATCCTTTTTGATATATTCTATTTTTGATAGGTGAACTGCCTCACGATACAACATATGCAGCTGCATCTACAATATGTAATTTTCCTATATCAATGAAAATTACGATTTTTCCGTGGGGAAAAATAAGGCATGACTTATATTATAAATATTAAATATGGATGAATAGTTCAAAATAAGGATAAATATCAATGTAATGAAGGAATATTGTTTGGAAATTACCTTCACCCATAAAAAGTTTACTAGGAAAAATATGTTGAATCTGTCTTCAAGTCTCAAAACTAAAATCCTCTTGAGAAAAATGAATCATGTTTCGAAATTGATGTTAAAGGCTCAAAATCAATAGCTGAATTGGTAATGTTGAAGCAATAATCAAGTATGATTAGAAAATGGGTATTTTGTTGTTGAATATGATGCTTGACTCTAAATGTTGGAATCTATTGAAATGAAGTTGCTACTACAATGAGTTTGAAAAAATCGAGTTACTTGTTTTGGAGTGACCAATATTCTTCATTGGACATCCTTGATTGATAAATGATGGATTAAGGACATTGTGATTCTATGGTTTTTAACAATTGAATATCTAGGTTTTGTAAACCTTAGCAAGAAACAATACTTGAATAAGAAATCCCTAAGGTTTATGGACAAAACCATAGGACTAGATTTAGATTAGTGTTTATGTTGAAAGAGTAAATCCTAGCTCTTAAGAAATGACATTATGATGATGATTTGGATGAGATTGATAAAGTTGATAATTGGATTCAAGAAGGATAAAATCAATAGAGAGATGAAGTTACCTAATATTCTTAAAAAATAAGTATTTTATATCTCTCTTCTTTGATTATTAATATTATTATTATTATTACTTTTAGTTAATATATTAACTTTGTATTCTTTGCTTGGTCATAATGGTTTTTCCATGGCATCCTAGTAAGGGTTGTAGGTATGTGTTGAAGGTTTCCAAGACTTTGGCAATAGATCGAAGAAGTGGAAGAAAAAAGTAAATCTTGTGACAAGAGGACTTGCGTTGAGAGATATTGTATTAGACGATATCTGAACTCAGAGGTAGAAAACAAATAAGAAATATTGATGTATACCTTAAATGCCGAAAGGAATTCAATGGTGACTTCTAAGAACAATTATAGAATAGATGGAAACATGAGAAAAGGCAAAAAGAGGAGGATTATCCCAGTAAGAGGGAAAGGAAAAGATAAGTATTCTATATCTCTCTTCTTTGATTATTACTATTGTTATTACTTTTACTATTTGTTAATCTATTTACTTTGTATTCTTTGGTTGGTCATAATGGTTGTTCCATGGCCTCCTAGTGAGGATTGCAGGTACACTTTGAAGGTTGCCAAGAATTTGGTAGCAAATGTAAGAAGTGGAAGAGCAAAGTAAATCTTGTGACAAGAGGACTTATGTTGAGAGATATTATACTAGATGATATTTGGACTCAGAGGGAGCAAACAAATTAGAAAGATTGAAGTATGCCTTAATATATGTGGAAAGGATGTCAATGGTGACTTATAAGATGAGTATGCAATAGATTGAAACATAATAAAAGGTACAAATTGAAGGATTATCCCAATAAGAGGGATAATACTATGAGGTTAGGTACACTTCTGTCAAATTTTTATTATCTTTATGATCTCTATTGAAAATTACATCAGATGGATGTAGAAATCGTTCTCCTCAATGAAAGAAGAAGTGTACATAAGAGCTACCTCAAGCTTATGAAGGACATGAAGAATTTCTATACTTTCGAAACCAAAGAAGGATGTCTATAAGCTCCTCAAAATTCATACACATGGATTAATGAATCAAGGTTAATTCTATATAACTTGTCTCTAATGAAAGTAGGACTCATGTGTCAAAGTGAGAAATTATGGTATAAAGAATTACTTCCATAACAAACAGAGCAGTAAGAGAGCCATGTTGGCCTCTGAATTCGATATGATGGGTTGTCATTGACATTGTAACACTAGATATTTGATATGTTGGAAGGAAACAGTGGCAGAGGGAGCAACCAGAATTACCACAACAAGATATGTTTCAGTGTGAGAGAGATAGCACCTGGTTAGGATGATAGGAAAGTAGTTGTGATGATAGGCCCAGTGAAAAGGATTTAGTTTGTTTAATGAGCCAATAAATGTTGCCCGACATGGATTATATCACTAACATGGTACGTATGGTCATTGAAACATTTGTTATAATTTTTCATTTGTCTCAAAAAATAAACTACAACTGCAGATTATGATTGGGAAGAGGGTGTTGAAGGAATAATGAGTTCATTAGTTTATTGATTCATTTTAGGTTCCATTATAATTTCTTGGATGAGCATGAAGTAGACATTTGTCGCACTCAGTATCGTATATTCCATGTATATTGTAGTCAGATTAGCAAGTCTAGAATTGGTTTTCTTCAGAGGCTACCTACAGGATTATCTTAATCAAGTGTAAGTGATGACCATGATGACAGGTCAAAGCACAATGATCTGCAATATCAAAGGAAGTAGTGTGGCTTCAGTATTATTCTATAGTATAGCAAATTATTGTTAAATCCTCTATCTCTAGGTGAAATTTCTATACTTCAAGGATAAGTTTAGACTTGTTGAGAATGCCTCTCTCATTGAGAGGGAGTGTTGATCAAATAACATTGTGGAATGACATTCTCCCTATTTCAAATATCACTAAAATTAGGGAGAATGGCCTGGAAAAGGAAAATCATTCTTCCTGTGTCAAATATATTGACTAGAATTAAGAAGAATGGTCATAGAGGCCTAGAATTACTCAAATAGGGTGTGGCCTTCCATCAATATCATTAGCATTACACCCATAATTACTCAGATAGAGTGTGGCCTTTAGGGATTCACCATGCATCAAGTACCAACAAGAACAATGATGAACCAAGACTAGTATGTATATTATGTACAAATAGACCAAAGTTATGGTTACTAGCTGATGTTAATGATGTGACATGTGTCGAAGTACTGACTAGAATTATGGTTGATCTACCATGCATTAGGAGTATCAACCAGAATTATGGTGAGAATGTGCCATTTGTTAGAGGTACCGACCAAAATTATGGCAGCTATTGATGATGTTGATTTACCATGTGTGTGAAGTATTGACTCAAATTATGGTGGAGATATACCATAGGTTTGAAGTATTGACCTGACTATGGTAATTCATTCATGCTATTGGTCTACCATGTGTCATATTTCTGACTTGATTATTGTGAAGATGTGTTATAACCTTTTCTTAGGGAAATATGTCAACATGAGAAAGTCTGAATAATCATTATGAATTCCTCCCTATCTAAGAGGGAGTGTTGAATTTTTTTAGCTATGGCCGGTCATCATGATTATTTTTTTATCATTGATGTATTTATAAAGCATGTTCTTCATGTTATTTTCAAAACATAAATATACTTGACATGTTCTTCATGTCCATTTTTTATAGAAGAAAAAAATGAATTTTATTATTTGAATTTTTTGCTTCAGGAGGCCAAGCTGGCCCTCCTCCTAGTCAATTTATATCAACCCTTAATGGCACGTATTTGTCGAACCAAAAGAATATAAATATGTGCCACTCTACTTATCTCCAAGAAATTAATTTAGATCGGCTTTTGTTCAAGCAAGTTTAGGTTTGCTGAGGTAGAAATCAAGACAAGTCTAATGTAGATAGAGAGGTATTTTCGAAGGCAAGAAAGAAGCTTGAATTTATCTCTTTGATTGAAGTTTGAATCCTTGTAACTAAAGGAGGAAGATATATAATTGAAGGATGAATTTCTATGATATGATAGCACTCTATGAAAAAGGTTGAAAATATGAGGAAGGAATCTCTATGGAAGGATAAAAATTTGATGTGGATCAGAAGGTTACAAAACCAAGTTTAAGGATGAAAAAGGGAGGTTGATATTATGACATAAAAGAGAAGACCTGACTGAATTTTTTCAACATCTATTTGATTTGAGTAGGATATGTTGGAAATACTGGGGGGGGGGGGGGGGGGTGAATCAATATTTCTTTTCAATTTTTATTTTTACCAGTGAAGATCACTTATAATTAGAACACAAAATGAACAATGATAGAATAATAATTTTATTAATCAATGACAAGGACTCCAATCCTCTTTATAATAAATCAAGTACAATAATAATTAGGGCTCAAACCCTAGATAAAGACACCAAGCTCCAACCTATCTTTTTCGAGGCACTAACTTAGACTTCATGAGGCTCTAGCCCTCTCACTTGTCCAGGCTCCAACCTGGTCATCTTGAGGACTCCTATCCTTTAGGGATCCAACCCACAACTTCAATTCATCAAGATAAGTTTAATGATTCTTCAAGACTCCTAGTATCCTCTACAATAAGCCCTAACAGTATATTCACCTTCAGCACCACCCTCAAGAGATCTACAAAGCACTTAGCTCATCAATGAAAACTTTGTCTTCTCATGAAGGTGTCTCCACAAATCTTCATGTTACCCAAACAATTTATTCAAGGTCACATTATGAGGGATACCATAAGTGCATTATGATCTAAAAGGGTTCCTTTGAGATTGGATTAAGTCTTCAATAATTATTTCCCAATATGTCTTCACAATATCCTCAACAAGCTTCTTAATTTTGACTTCAAGGGGTCTTGAACAATGCTTTAGACTCTTGTTCAGACGATCAACTTCTTTATTTAGGAGATCAAATTATTATTTCATCATTTTGCATTCTTGATCCTTCTTTGCTAGATGGTTCTCCATTTCTTCCATCATCTTGGTTGCTTCACATGATTGGACCTTAAGTGAGGTGATTCCTGATTTTAATTTGGTGATGTCTTCATCCCTTTCTTCTAGTTGGAATTTCATTGGATTTCTTTTTTTTCTGCTCCATCGACTTATCCTTCTAGGAGAGTCAAAAATTCCATCACCCTTTCAAATCCTTGCCCTTTTTTCTTTGCTTCTTCTAGTTGGTATTTAAGGGAGGAGAACTCTTCCTTGTACTGACTAATTTTCTCTTCAAGTTTGTTCAAGTCCTCATCTCTTTGTTCAAGATGGCTTGAAAAAGTGCCTTCCATTTTCTTTACTTTATCCAATTGATTTGTCATGCATATGAATTATTCATGATTCCTTTTCTTGTTTTGATGAAATTCCTCCTTAAGCTTGATGAGATCCTCATATTTTTCTTGTACTTGAAGCTTGAAAATGTGAACTTCCTTCATTGTATTGTTAAGATCATGGTCACCATCTTGTCTTTCCTTCTTAAGCTCCTCATTTTCCCTTTTCAAACTTCTTATCTCTTCTAGGGCAGTTAAGAGTTTTCCCTTGAGATATTCTTTGAGATCTTCTTCATTTTCTTCATCTTCTAGGTCCTCCTTGGTCTTGATGTCTTCATTCTTGTTTTCATCTTCCTTCATGGGTTCCAGATTTCCTTATTTCTTTCCATCATCTTCTTCATTAGAAGTGTCACAACCCTCGTGAAAATTCTATGTAACAAAAGTTAATAAAGGAAAAATAAGACCATGGGTAAGGGACACTTATTCCAAGTTGAATGTTGGGCAGAACATTCTGGTGTGGGTGTCCATTTTGGTTTATTATGGCTAAGGAGATATGCAAAGACATTAAAAAGGAAAAAGGCATTTTTGGCACATTTATTTATGAAAATAAAAGAAACTTGGAGAAAAGTAAGGTGAAAGCTCACAGGTTGCATATGAGGAGGAAATTGAAGGAAAATAATGGAAAATGAAGAAAATAGAGGCCTCGTTGATAAAAAAAGGCCTTTGAGGATCAATTGGAAAGCTCTTGGCTCAAGTTTTTTCTCGAGTTTTGGAGTAAGGAATGGAAAAGTAAGAAGGGAAGGACAAGGAAAGGAAAGGAAAGGAAGGAAGCAAGGATCAAGGAAGGAAAAGCAGGAACAAGCATCTTCAGCAGGAATACTTGTAGGTAACATATTTCATGTGTGATTTCATAGATGGTATTGACATGCATGGCTTTGCATGTTGTTTATGGTTCTCTAGGTGTCAAGGGCATGGTTTTGCTGGGTTATGATAGTGGCTTTCATCCTATCATTTCCTTTTCTGGATTCCATGGTGTGTTTGGATGTTTATCTCATTTTTGAGTTGTTGATTTTCCAGATGGATTTCAAAATCTGGGGCAGACGTGGTATCAAGGTTCATTCCCAAAAGCCTAAGAATCCCTTGACCGGTTTTGGCAGGATACGTGGTAAATCCTGAGGGAGGAGTCTCAGTTTAGGTTCTAGTGATCTAGGTTTGGATTGTGGTAAACCTTGAGAGACTAGTCTCGGTTTAGGGCCTAGTGATCCAGGTTTGGATTGCGATCAAGCCTGAGAGACAAGGAAATGGAAAATTCCTCAAGGATAGTGATGGATTCTGGATGGCATTCTAAGTTCGGTTCAATTTTTTGCTCAGAGCACCGGTTTTGGTGTGATCACAGTTTGGTGAGGGTGGAGGTGGTTTAACCTTTGGATTCCCTTGGTTTTGTTTGGATTGGTCTGTCCATGAGATCCCACATTCATGCTTGGAATATGGCACAAGGTGACTAGCTAAAAGAAAGATTTTATTCAACCATGTCTACGGTCTAGTTGAACATGGAAGTCCTGAACCTGGTTGGATTTACCTATGATTAATGAAAGTTAAGTTCCCTTGCTTTTGTACTTGTTTATATTTTGATTTAATGTTTTTTATATCTTTGTTATTTCCATGGTTTTATGTTGGTCATAAGCATGGTTATTTGACTGGTTCATGACATGGCTATTTCATGTATTTAATTGTAATTATTAAAATGATGGCTGCAATACCTATTTGATGTTATAACAGTTCAAGGGATAAGTTGGTGATCCTTCTTGTTATGTTTCATAAGACTTTTTAATCATTCATGCTTTGTCTTATATCCTAGACTTATAGGTTTCATTGATGCCAATTGTTTGACAGAATGTCAGTCCTATTTGGGGATGCTCGGGCCTAGTCCAGAGGTTGATTTTTGGTTTATTAGCCTTTTCATGGTGTCTTTGATGGATTTTGGAAGTTCCAGCAAGTTCTGGGTAGTGGCCAAAATTTTGGGCTTGAAAAATGCCTTAAATTCCACGAATGCTAGCACAGGTCTACTAGGAAAAGTCCCTGGACATTGGATTGCAGGATTGTGAGAGTGTCCAGAGGTCCCTATAAGCTGGAATGCCCATAGCATGAGAGAATCTAGAGCTCAAGAGGTCTAAAATATCAGTCGGACCAAAGGGTAAGATGCCTGAGTGGCTAAGATGTCTCTTGGGGGTGTTGTTGTTGATGTGGAAGGTGTGGTTGATGTGTTTCTGTCGATTCCATTTCCTTAAGGTCACCAAGGTGGTTGAATCATATCGTAGTAGCCTCTTCATCACATGTTTACCCCATTGGTGGGTTACTTGGGTAGATGTGGGAGGAGGGCAGTTACAGATTGGTATAAGACCGTGGTTGCACTCTCCTTGGGTGAATGTGTTTGTCATGCATACATGTCGATTGCATATGTGTTCCTTATGCTTGTAGTCTATATGGTTTTTGTAATTTCATAGTGTTGATCATGGTTGTAGTGATTTCGCCATCTGAAGGTTGTTGGTGTTGTCATGAGTGTATGGTTGTATATGCATTTGTTATGCATGTCGGTTTATATATGTTGTTATGCAAGCATTGTCATGGTTATGGTTATGCATGTATGATAGGTTATACAAGCATTGTGAGGTGATTGTATGCAATTAGGTCATCATGATGACATTAGTATGTTATGATGCTAATTTGTTGGTTGATATAGAGAAGGAGATGCAGATCATCATAATGAAGTTGCAGCATTGGACCTCCAGGCAAGAGCATGTCATCATACAAGTTTGTATGTTGGGCATGCAGGTATGTAGGTTAAGGATGGTTATATGCATTATGTTTATGTACATGTCTATTGATGTTATGGTTATATACATGATAGACTCTAGTTGATTATTGTAGTCATATGCACATGTGTTAGATAGTCATGAGTGGTAATAACTTGTGGTTGTATGCATTTCTCTCATTATTTTATGTTAGAAAACTTGATGATTATGTTATATGTTGTTGATGGCTATGTTATAAGTTAACTTGTTGTTGTTATATGATAGTTGGCTTGATGATTAGGTTATATGTTGTTGATGAACATGATATATAACTTGTTGTTTTTATATGATAGTTAGCTTGATGATTAGGTTATATGTTGTTGATGAGAATGATATATAACTTATGGTTGTTATATGCTAGTAACTTGATGATTACGGTTATTACATTAAGATCTTTATGGTATATGTATCATGCTAAATTGGATAGGCTTATGCAGATAGTTAGGGTTATGAAATTCATGTACGAGTCAACTTATTTTTGACATTGTGTTGTTATAATCTAGACCGACTGTCCAGATTTTATTATTGTGTATGAATGATAAACGTTTATAAGATTATGATGTGGACATGTTAGGTAGTGACTATTATGGATATTATGACCTTATTTGGGGTTGAGTTCATATGTTGTGAATTTATATCATGCTAATCTGGATTGATTGTTTGATTATGATGTCTATTTGGTGTTTGTTGTCTATTATTTTGTCTAGTTGATTTATTTAACATGGTAAGTTTACAAGTTGGTTGAATGTTTGATGAATTGTATAATATGAGTATGTGTTCTAATGATCTTGTTTTAAGATGATTGTACTAACTCATGTGTTGAGACAGTTTATATGTACTTGAGTGTGGTAGGTGAGAGTTGTAGCATTATGTCTAATGACTATGAGTTGACTATGGATTATGACATGATTGTTAGTCTTGGTAAAGGATTACTTCAAATTTTTAGATATGATTGTCTTGATATTTGGAGCATGTGGTTGACATGTGTAAATAGTTGCAAGAAACATTCTTGGTATTAGCGTGACAAGGTAACAGTTGATGTGTTTATATAATTAACAGTTGTGTGATGTGGCAGTGCATAGTAACACTCAATTGCAACAAGGAAAAGGTCAAAAGAAAGGAATTGGGCAAGAATACTTTAGGCTATTTTTGGAAACCCTAATTCCAAATGAATAAGTGATTTTCATACAGGAAGTCTTCTTAAACTTAATCATTTTTGACATGATGTGGATATGTGCTATAGTTATGAACATGTATTTGACAAGCACATCAACTAGTTTCTATTTATAGCGGGATCCGTCAAAGGATTGGAGTCCCTTGAGAGATGGCTTGGATGTGTTTAATTGAAAGTAACGTGCTTGGCATAACTAGGTAAGGTAAATAGTGTATTGTTACATTTATTTATGCACTGAAATTTATGTGTTTATGGCAGTATGATGCAGGGGATTGCATGGAAAGAGTACCATGAAATCTTAAAGAAGGCTCGGTTTGAGATTTCCCTTAGAGGCATTGGGAACCATGGGAATTGAGTCATGATGTTTGTTGCCAATCTTGTGCTTTTGGTATTTTGTGATTTTCTTACACTTGATTTGTGGTCTTAATTGCATCTAGTGCATGATAATTCTGCTCTGTTTATGGCATTGTATTTCTATTCTTCTTTTTTTATTGTTTTGGGACTCTTGGGAATTGGTTTGGGGAAGAGGAAAGTTAACAAAGCTCAGGAAGGGTTGAATGGAACCTGATAGGTAATGTAAGACTCAGATGAAACCTGATGCATGTATAAGGGTAGCGAAAGGTAAGAATATGACAACCTGTTGGACTGGTTGGCTCTATTGTGTTAAATGGATGGTAGTAGTACAGACATGAGAAATAAATAGAAAGGTAAAGTAAATGGATTTGAGGTATTAAATGCCTTGACTAGGGTGGGAACTATTGTTCTCAATGTTGTGTATGTTGTGCGTGGATAAAGGGCATTTTCTTAATATTTACCTTATGCTATCTAGTAATTATGTTGTGATCATGATTATGTTGATGTTTATATATGTGTATATATGTATGTATGTATATACTAATGTTTATATGCATGTACGTATGTATGTATGTATGTATGTATGTATGTATGTATGTATGTTTCTATCTGACAGGGTCATTAGGAATCATTTTTTTTAAGGAATGATTGCTTACATAGGTGAATGACATGAAGAGGTTCAGGGTTCATGAGGAATCAAGTGTGAAGAGTATTCCTGACAAATATATGAGGTAAATAGCATGTGGATATGAAATGATATTATATGCTTATATTATGCCTATGTTTATGTTATGATAAGTAACTCTAAGGGACACATCTACGAAATGAAAGAAGTGTGGTATGTAACATGTTAGGATAAGCATGGATGGCAGAGAGACACTGGAAGAAAGCTTTCTTGGTAGAGGCATTATGGTTTTGGATGTGGACTACTACTATTGTGCACATGTTGTATATGTTGTACATGTTGCATCTGCGATGTTGTGTGCTTACGGTGTTGTGCATATATAGCTTGTGTACATGTTGTTTATGCAATGTTATGTACAGGGTGGTACAAATATTGTTGTGTGAATATTGCATATGCAGTGTTGGGTATAGATGGTTCTATGTACATGTTGGATATGCGGTACTATGTGCAAGATGGATATGAAGTGTTGTGTGCATATGGTGATTTGTGCATGTTTTATATGCAATGCGGTGTACATGTTATCTACATGTTGTATATGCAATGCTATGTACATATGATGTTGTATGCAAGTTGTACATGTGGTGCTATGTACATATGGTGTTGTATGCATGATTGTACAAGTGGTGTTGTGAGCATGTGGTTTCATGTACATGTTGTACATATGGTGTTGTGTACATTTCATGCATATGATGTTGTTTACATGTGGTATCGTATACATGTCGTGCATGTGGTGTTGTTTATGTCTGTTATTGTGTACACATTGTACAAGTGGCGCCATGTACATGTGATGTTGTGTACATGTTGTGCAGGTGGTGCTATGTACAGGTGGTACTATGTACATGTTGTACATATGGTACTAGTGTACGTGTGATATTGTGTTCATTTGATACATACTGTGTTGAGGGCATGCGGTACTATGTATGTGCATTGTGTATTCAATGTATCGTGACATGTGTATTCGTTATGTTGCAATTTGTGTACGTATATGTATTGTGTTGTACACCAGATGTAGGTATATGTATTTGTGTGGTGGTACACTAGATGTGGGTGTATGTATTGTGTTGTGTTGTACACTGGATGTAGGTGTATGTGTTGTATGTCAGGTATAGGTGCATGTATTGCATTGTGTTGTATGCAATGTGTGGTTGTATGTGTGTGATGCACGCTATGTGTATGTGCCCATGGTTGAGGAGAAGGAACTGGGTGTTTTTCGGGTGTGGCCACCGATCTACTGTCAATACAGAATAAGGACAAAGATAGAAGCTAAGGATCGACTAAAGGATAACTATCAGTATGTTATTTCAGTTTAATTATGCATGATATTTATGATTATGGTTTATTATGATTACATGTAATCTATGATTCTGGTTTATGATGGTTACATGTGATTTATGATTTTTAATTATGATGGTTGTGTTTTGATCTAACCTAATGTGATATGTTTATACACGATGATTTGGTCAATGATGTTAGTTTGACTTATTGTGACAGTAAGAAAATAGAATTGCAAGTGTACCTGATTGACGAGCCACCAATGAGTTATGATGTGAGTTTATTTCAATTTATTTTAAATCTAATGGAATTAATGTGCTTGGTACATGAAGCATGGAAATGCCCAATTGGGTGGTTGAAATCGACTGTAAGAATTAGAAGCAACAGTGAAAGAAATTGGAACAGGAAACAATATGTTGGTAAAGCACTTCAAGGGCAGAGCCATTATGGGACACTAGTAACCAATAGTGTCCATTGATTTCCTTGAACATTCTATGACCAATATGATGGTTTGAGGCAGGTATATGCCTTGGTTGTTTGACTTTCTGATGTGAGGAATCCTTACCAAGGGATGGATCGCCAAGGATAGGGGATGTCGAGGAACTTGGAAGGTGAGTGACTGAATTGAAAGGGGTGACCATATTTCCCAAGGGACTGTGTAGTAGAGAAGGGAAGGTCAAGGATATAATTTTTTTGGTAATGAGAATTTCCAAATGAAATTAGATGCACATTGGGAGTGCACCCTGGAAGATTGAGTTGGTAACTATTCACTTAGAGGACACGCGATGCAGAATTATAGCGTTGGACATTAGATGCACCTTTGACCATGACAATGGATTCTAGACTTCCTAGGAAGGAGGTGAATCCTGGTATTACTTTGACAATGAAGGTGTGATCCTCTCGATTCCCTTGTTGATCGATACAGGCATCATATCCTTTTATTTTCTAGTTTATAAAATGTGCATATGTGTATATGTGGTTGTTGTAAATACCATAATGAGTTATGTTATAAAGCTCAAGAAAGCGATATGGTTGTTATATGGTCATGTTGTCATGATTTTTTCTTTTGAACAGGTCTATCAATGTAAATACTGCAACAAGCGAACTTATAAAGCTCCATGGAAAGTATGATTTTTTTTTAGCAGTTTTGCTGAGGTCTTGGTGTGGTTAACACTGAGGATGTTGTTCTCCAACGAGAATGATTTTGTAATAGCCCTGGTGAAAATTATATGTGACAAAAGTTAATAAAGGAAAAATAAGACCACAGGTAAGGGACACATATTCCAAGCTGAATGTTGGGCAAGGACATCTTAGTGTGGGTGTCCATTTCAGTTTATTATGGTGATGAAGATAGGCAATGGCAAAGGCAAAAAGAATTTTTGGCACATTTATTATGAAAATAAAGGAAATTAGGAGAAAAATAAGGTGAAAGGTCACAGGTTGCATGTGAGGAGGAAATTGAAAATAACGAAAAATGAAGAAAATAGAAGCCTCATTGATGAAAAGGAGTTTAAGGATCAGTTGGCAAGCTCTTGGCTCAATTGTTTTCTCAAGTTTTGGAGCAAGTAAGGGAAAAGAAACAAGGGAAGGACAAGGAAAGGAAAGGAAGGAAAGAAAGGATCAAGGAAGGAAAATCAGGATCAAGCAGCTTCAGTAGGAATACTTATAGGTAACATAATGCATGTGTGGTTTCCTAGTTGGTTTTGACATGCATGGCTTTGCATGTTGGTGTATGGTTCTCTTACTGTCAATGGCAGGGTTTTGCTCAATTATGATAGTGGTTTCTAGCTTGCCTTTCCTTTCCCAAATGCCATGGTGTGTTGGGGTGTTTATGTCAATTTTGAGTGGATTTTCCAAATGGATTTCAGAATCCAGGGCAGAGGTAGCTCAAGGTTCATTCCCAAAGGCGTAGGAATCCCTTGACCAGTTTTGGCGGGATACACAGTAAGAACTGAGGGAGGAGTCTCGATTTAGGGCCTAGTGATCCGAGTTTGGATCGTGGTAAAGCCTAAGAGACTGATCTCAGTTTAGGGCCTAGTGATCCAAGATTGGATTGTGGTAAAGCTCGAGAGACAAGGAGACAGGAAATTCCTCAAGGATAGTGATGGATACCAGATGGAATTCCAAGTTCAATTTGATTTTGTGATCAGAGCATTGGTTTTGGTGTGATCATGGTTTGGTGAGGGTGTAGGTGGTTTAACCTCTAGATTCCATTGGTTGTGTTTGGATTGGTCTATGCATGAGATCCCACATTCATTCTTGGAATATTGCATGGGGTGACTAGTTGAAAGAAATATTTGGTTCAGCCATGTCTACAGTCAGGTGGAACAAGGAAGTCCCAAACCTGGTCAATTTTAATCCCTTGATTTTGTACTTCTTTATATGTGGACTTAATGACTATTATATCTTTGTTATTTCCATGGTTTTATGTTTGTTATAAGCATGATTATTTGACTGGTTCATGACATGGTTATTTCATGTATTTACTTGTAATTATTAAAATGATGGATGCAAGACCTAATTGATGTTATAAAATTTCAAGGGAGAAAGTGGTGATCCTTCTTGTTACGTTTCATAAGCATTTTCAGTCATTCATGCTCTATCTTGTATCCTAGACTTATAGGTTGCATTGATGCCAAGTGTTTGACATAATTCCAGCCCTAGTTATGGATGGATAGGTCTAGTCCTGAGGTTCATTTTTACTTTATTAGTCTTTTCATCATGTCTTTGATGGATTCTAGAAGTTACAAAGATTTATGGGAAATGGCCAAAATTTTGGGCTTGAAAAGTGCCTTAAATTTCATAGACGTTGGCACAAGTATGTTGGGAAAAGTCCCTGGATGTTGGCTTGCCAGCATGTGAGAGCATCTAGAGGCCCCTGGATGCTTTCATGCCCATAGCATGAGAGTGTCCAAAGCTCAAGAGGTCTAAAATATCAGTGGGACCCAGGGGTAGGATGCCTAAGTGGCTGAGATGTCCCCTGGGGGTGTTGTTGCTGATGTGGAAGGTGTTGGTTAATGTATTCCGTCGATTCCATTTCCTTAAGGTCACCAAGGAGGTTGAATCATATCATAGTAGCCTCTTTATCACATGTTTACCCTAGTTTGCTAGTTACTTGGGTAGATTTTGGAAGAGGATGGTTATAAGAGATCATGGTCAATTCTCCTTTTGACTGAAGATCATGAAGTTTGTCCCACATACATTTTATCGATGAACATTTCTCCATTTTGGCTTTTATAGGATATGGTAGACCACTTAAGATTGCTTTTATCGCTTTTTCATTATATTCTTTGGATTATTCTTCTATCGTGCTTTCAGTAATCATTGATTCCCATACTTCAAAACCTTCAGCCATTAAAAAATCCTTCATTCTTACCTTCCATATATCAAAGTTTCCATTGAAAAATGGAGCTTTCCCAATTTTATTATCTTTAGTTTTCACGGTTGAAGAAGAGACATATTTAGAAGGATTGGAGGCTTTCTTCCTTGGATTTGCAAGTTGTGTTCTAAGGTTCTACCTTCAAGTTGTTAGGCTTTGAGTGAACGCACTGGCTCTTATACTAATTGTTGGAAATACTGAGAGGGGGGTGAATCAATATTTCTTTTCAATTTTTATTTTTACCAATTAAGATCACTTATAATTAGAACACAAAATAAATAATGATAGAATAATAATTTTATTGACAAATGATGAGGGATCCAATCCTCTTTACAATAAATCAAGTACAATAATAATTAGGGATCCAACCCTAGATGAAGACACCAATCTCCAATCCACCAGACTCCAACTTGTATTTTTCCAAGCACTGACTTGGACTTCACAAGGCTCCAACCTCTAGACCTCCAACCCTATCTTCCCAAGGCACCAACCTTGTCTTTATGAGGCTCTAACTTCTAGAGATCCAACCCTCTCACTAGTATAGGATCCAACTTGGTCTTCTTGAGGACTCCTATCCTCTAGGCCTCCAAAACACAACTTCAATTTTTCAATATAAGTTTAATGATTCTTCAAGGCTCCCAGTATCCTCTGCAATAAGCCCTCACAATATCTTAGACTTCAACACTGCCCTCAAATGATCTCCAAATTACTTAGTTGATCAATGAAAACTTTGTCTTCTCATGAAGGTGTCTCCATAATTATTCATGTTACCCAAAAAAATTATTCAAGGTCACATTATGAGGGCTCCCATTAGTGAATTATGATCTCCAAGGGTGCCTTCAATATTGGCTTAAGTCTTCAATAATTATTTCCCAATATGTCTTCACAATATCCTCAACAATCTTCTTAATTTCGACTTCAAGGGGTCTTTAACAATGCTTTGACTAAACATACAAAATTGCCTTTCAATCTCAACACAATATCAGGTCTTCAAGGTCCCTTCAAAAAGCCTTCAATTTATGCTTCAAGGAATTCTTAAGGATACTCCTTCAAAGACTGCTCATAAGTTCTTTAAAGGTTCTCCAACTCTACCTTATTATGTTCTCAAGTGAAGACTTCAACAAGCTCTATTTGTCCAATCCCAATAAATCAACACTTCGACCACCAAAACTATGACAATTTCAAACACAGAAGCTTCAACCATAGAAACTACAGAAGCTTTGACCACAAAAACTATGGAAGCTTCGACCACAGAAACTACGAAAACTTATACAACAATAACTTCAAGCACAACAACTATGGCAGCTTTGACCATGAAAACTATGACATCTTGGAGCATGGCAACTACGACAGCTTCAACCACAAAAACTATGGTAGCCTCCACCACGGCAACTATGGAAAATTTGACCACGACAACTATAGAAACTTCTCTACTCCTATCTCGAACCTATGGGAGACTATTTAACCCAAGAAAATTTCCACAAACTTGTCTTCCTTGCTTTTCTAGGTGGTGGTTGCTTCTCTACCTCTTGTCTTGTCTCAACCGAAAACTTGAGCTTGAATGGAAAAATTTAGGTTTATACTTATAGCGATTTTTCCATATTCTGAAGGGACACTTCTCTTTGCCAAGGGTTACAAACTTACTCAAGTCGGCTTGGACAGTTTGACAATTTTTTACATATGTTGATTTCAAAAATTGATTTCTCTTCATGAACAACAGGCTTACCCTCAATTGTAAGTCGTCAGCACATTCACCTCAATCGTCTTGGGGTAAGCCCGTTGTTCATGACTTGTGCTTTTTTTTTGTTACTTTTTGTGTTTCGCATTGTGTGCGTTGTTTGCTTGATTTCAATGAGCGCTTGCTATCGTTTGCATGCATACTAGCTTGTACTAGCACCATTTCATTTTTCATTAACATCTCATTGTTGTCACATGCATGAAATTGTTTTGCATGGATGATCGTCATTGCAGCGACTCACTTCACACACATGCATGCTTTCCCGATTCCTGAAACTTGAACTTGTTGTTTGCATGAATGATCATTCACTCTTGTTTGTACTCATCTCATCATGCATCCACACTTATCATGTTTTCAGTCGCCCGTCGGTCAGAATGGCTTGCCTTGGCCCAGACCATGCCTTACCTAGATAACACTATGCATTTCTGGAAGCAAAGGCTTTACGTTCCCTCCAGAAATTGTGTAAATCTAGCCAGGGACTGACCTATAGGCTTGCATTGTGCATTTCTTGGAGGTAGTGTCCTATTGGCCCCAGAAATTGTGTAATGCAGTTTGCTAGTTGCATGTCACTACTGATTGAAATTGTGCATTGCATAGTTTTAGTCCTCAGCAAGCTAGGCTAGACTATGCATTGCACAGATCCAATAGTTAGTTAGCCTCCTGACAGCCTAGACTATGCCTTTCACAGTTTTGGCAATCAGTCTCCTTACCTCCTAGCGGAAATTGCGCAACCTTCATGATTAGTCACACGGATATGTTCCAAGTCAGTTCTCAAGTTCATTTTGGTTTTCGACTAATAGATTTCTTGCCATGAGCATTTCCATGTCTCTAGGTATCACAAGTATTCATCTATCTCTTAGCATCACAGGTACAATGGTTTCCAGGAGAATAGAGTCGAAGACACTGTTCAGAGCACACTTTGGGATGCATTTGATTGAGTGTCTATGAACTTTCCTACCCACGAAGACATCAAGTTGTTCATAGACAAGGACATCAAGATATGATGACATCATCATCATGGCAAGAAACACCATCAACAACTGCTGAAGGTAGCATACCAGATGAAACGAACGTAAGAGGAAGGTTGTTGAAAATACAAAGGCGGAACAAAGTTACAAGCTCAAGCAGCTCCACTTGTGATAAAAGCAACTTTGGAGACTCAGGCTATAAGGTGATGACGTGACATGAAGGTTGCACGAAGGTAGAGAATGAAACAGATAAGGAGTTGCATGTGCTGAAGCAGCAACTCAAATAAGAACAAGAGATGCATAGAAGAGAGAATGAGTTGCAGCATGAACAAGTACAACAAGGGGCGCAACATGCACATACGAATGAAATTGTGCCTGTACAAGTTATAGATCCATCCCAACAGCTGACACGGAGTAGACAGGGTGAGTAGTGTTGTTGATCGCATGCAAGGGAATACAACAACATGCATGTCATTGTGCGCACGCATGTGATCCTACCAATTTGGCACACTCACCAAGGTAAAGACAAGAAGCAAGTCTGACTGGAGCTGAACATGTAACTCGACAAGTTGATGTGCACAGCCACCAACACATGCTTGGAGGGCAGTGCAGACACTATGCATCAACATGTTGCCTATCCATTTTCACCAGAACGACCATGCGCATGCTATTAGACGAGTTGGATAGAGGAGACATATCAGTACACCCAGATTCAATGAAGGCAAGAGTTTTCTTCAGCAAGATGTCACCATTTAGCGCATGGACACCATCACGGACAACCAAGCTTGGCATCAGCTCATCACCTTCGACCATCACAAGCATATCAAAGAGTTGGTCTCACCACAACGGTCCAAGTGTTAGTGATGTCTTGCATGGCTTACTCAAGCCATTTTGTCTGACATGGGCACATGTGCATTGTAATGTAACAACTTATCAAGTGGAAGTTCAAGTGTTGTTAGTTGAACCTAACAGTAATAGTGTAGTTGAAGAGTTATGAGAGTAGATGAATGGTCTCAAAGGGGAATGTCAAGGGTCACCCCACCCTTTTCTATAAATAGTACCTCATAACTCATTGTAAATGCTTTTGGTCAGCCAAGCTTCCGATAAGACTATCTTAGAGAGAGCTTGGATAATATTGTAACACGCCTTGGCTTCTCCACTGTGCAAAGCTATTATATCTCTTTGGAGGAGCAAGCGGTTGTGGCTGTAACGTTCTACTATCAAAACTAGTGGTTTGACATGGATGTATTGTATGATTGGAACTTACACTTCTTAATATAACATAGCGAACATATTTTCATGCATATGTTGTTATTGTAGTTGAACTATTCTAGTTGTTGTAGCAATGTATGTTGTTTAACTAAGGCATTTCTGTATGAACTATTTTGTATGCAATTGTATAAATCTTGTTGCAGATGTGTTGTTGGTTTAAACATCACTTTGGATTGCTCATTATCTTGATTTCCATCTTGTGATGCATCTTTTCTCGTGTGTTCCCTTCCAAGCCATGTACTATTATAGGTTTCCAAGGGCCACACTCACCTCACCCTTAGTGTGTTGGAACCTCTCACGCACATTTCGTGACTTAATGCAACTGTCACACCCTTGCTACCAACAAGAACATCTTACTTGCCTCTATGAGAAACCATGGTCAAGGCATTACCGTACGACCCACTGCTAGGACTCCTACACCAAATGGTCTGAGGTCTAATTAGGACTTCTTACCGAGGGGATCCCCTGACATGTTGATGGGTTCAGCACCGTCAACATTTCTAGTGCTAGAAGTGTTAGGATATTCCGACACGTAGGAATAGTTAAGTATAACTTGGTCTAGTATAGAGTTAGGTAAAGTGTGTTTCTTTACTATGTACATTTGTAACTTACAATCCGACGGTCATGATATGTAGTAATCCGACGGTTCATTCTCTCCTCGGTATTACCGACACTTGATCCGTGGCTTGACACCTGATTGGTCCATGAATTCTATTTAAAGCGCATGGAGGGTCATTTGTAGGTTAACCGTGCATGAGAGAAGCTTATGTAAATTTTCATTCTTTTATTAATAAATTGCCTGTAGTAGCCACGTTGGCGCAGGCCGTGAACTGTTTCCCTCTCTGAGGGTTTTAACCACGTCAAAATACTGGTGTATTGAGCTGTGATCTGTTTGTGAGCGGTGTCCTTTTGGTGTTCTGTCTGAGGAACTTACCCTGTAAATTCTACATGGTATCAGAGCTATTTGAGGGCCGCGTCCGTTGGTGATCCAAATCTGAAGCCGGTAGAACTACATGCGACTGCCATCTCCTAGATCTGCTGTTTCTGACTGCTTTCGGCCGAGAGGACTGCTCTGTTGTGTTGGGAGCATCTGTTCCAGTGAGGAACCCCTTTCGTTTCACGCGAAAAGGTTTCCGGTAGCCCTAGCTGCGTCATTTTTTAGATCTGGAGCTATACAATGTTTATTTGCAGTTTACTGTTATTTTCTCTCTGTTTATTTCGGTTTCGGTTTATTTAACTATTTTTTTTACTGGATCTATACCTTTCATTTTTGCGTATGCTCTTTTCCCTAGGACTCTGTGCGATCTGGGCAAATCAGAAATAGAAAGGAATAATTTTTCTCATGCGTATGCTCTTTTCCCTGCACCTTAGTGTGATCTCGGAAAATCAGAAACATTGAGGAAAATATTTAGTTTTCGGGTAAAGCTAACATTAAGCCGTAAGGCTTGTTTTTTTTGCATGTCCGTGTTGGGTTTTTTGTTTTTGTTTTGTAGGGAGAAAAAGATCTTTCTCAAGCAAGCACACAATCCAAAACATCTGTGACTAAAAGAAAACAAAGC
>APFE030166490.1:21643-81056 GCA_000404065.3 Pinus taeda | reverse complement strand
GGGTTTTAACCACGTCAAAATACTGGTGTATTGATCTGTGATCTGTTTGTGAGCGGTGTCCTTTTGGTGTTCTGTCTGAGGAACTTACCCTGTAAATTCCTACAAGAAGGATGGCCAGATGACAAGTTGTGCCCTCTCATCCTATTTTGAACATTTGCATATCTATCATGGAGGCTTGCACTCTTCTCCCTCCATGATGTTTTTCGCATGCCGAATCTATCACCATCATGAGGGATTTCTTTGATCTCCTATCTACATTTAGGTATGATGGTGAAGGCAAAGTGGCCTAGCTTGAGTTCTTACATATCTTCCTCTCCATGCTTCAAGAGGAAGATGGATGTTCTGATGAACAAGCCAAACTGTTACTTTCATACACACTTCGCGAATCTCCACATCGGTGGTTGTGCATCCTACCGGCTAACAACGTACACTCACTTGAGCACTTCTGTGATCTCATTCATGAAACTTTCTATCATTTTGATCCAAAAAATCTTGACCCAAAACATCTTGACCAAAAACTGTTGCAACAACGGAAGGCTCTGCATGAATCGCTTATGGATTTTTGGTAGCGCTTCTGTGATCTGCAGTTTCATACCCCGAAGAGCCAAATCAAATTTCCATATCTTTGGGATAGATTCGAGTATTGTCTTAAGAAATATTCCCATCCTAAGAAGAAGTTCAAGCTAAAACCCTACTCAGCATACTTTTGTGATGGAGCTGTGCAATCACATATGGACACGGTCGATGTCATAACTGACTTTCCATTATCCCCTCATCAAACAACTCCAACAACACAAAGTGATGTGGGAAAGCATGAACACACATTTTTGAATCGTCATGTCTTCCCAACATCGCTCCTTCTGATTTTCGTGCAGACTTGGTTGTGATTCCCATACCTCATCACATGTATTTTGTACCTCAACCTCCATCTTCGTATTTTGATCATCCTCCAGATGACATTGTCTTGTATTCTTCCATTATGGACTCTACACTTGTTTTTAACAAGGATCGATCTATCGATGGAGGTGGTGTTGCAAAACCAACCTGCATTAGCATTCATGAAAAGCATGACGGGGAGCTTGAACATCCACCTGTAGTAGGGGACTATCCCTATCTATCCATACCTCCTATGTTTCTTCCTGACATCCTTGATAATCCTGCCATCCCTGATTTTTCATGTGCATCTCCATCCATGGATGTACCCATTGTTGATAATTCACAGGACACATCGGATGTCAGACCATCATCCGACAATGGAGAGGAAAAATCATTCATTGAAAATCCACTTGATCTTTCATCTGATTTTTCCAGAAATGAAGAGGGTGAACATCCTTTCTTCTCATCTACCCCTTTGTGTGATTCATCAAATCATGAGGATGTCAACCAAGATCCTGAGTTTTCTGATCTTGGTTGTCGTGATCTCTTTACCTCATCATCTGATCACGATGTTGATTCATTCGTTGTCAATATGTATAAGCCACTAGCCTATAATGATCTATCTATAGATGAATTCAAAACCCCCCATACTGTCGAGGCACTTTAGGCTGAGCTGATGGTTATGTCAGGCCCTCGCTGTCTTGAAGTTGGTCACACTTCCGATCAGGAAATTTTTCAAACACCTAAGGCTCCTCATCAATCATCTATATGCACTGAAGAGCAATCCAACACTCGGATTTCACTTCCTCCACTTGAGTTACACAATCCCATTAATCATGCATTGGAGGAATCTTATATAGAAAGCACACTTGCACAACGTCAGTGGTCTACCTTTCTCATGTTTTCTTGCATGTCACGGTCAAGGGAATGCATACACTCAACATCTGCACGCAGTGTAGAACAACAACATGCCAAGTCGACAGAGTGAATTTCATGTGCTTTCAATCATTTTTGTTCTGTGGACACTTGTAAGCTCAGAGTGTGTCTGCTTTCACTTTTGTATGTTTCACATTTGGTGGTTCGCACAATTGGGTTGCTTGCATACCAAGACTTCACTAACATGGGTCAACCAATGCGCCCATGGCTGCATTGGAAATATCACTTCATGTGATCAGGCCCATGCATTGTTAGCTTAGGAGTAGGAGTAGTTGTTTCTTTCAGTTTGCTTGCTTGCATTCTTGTTTGATTTCTTGCTTTGTTTTCTTGTTTGTTTGCTTGCTTGTTTTCTTCCTCACTTTTCTTTTTCACTTACTTTTGCTTCTACTTTGCTTTGTTGTTTGTTTTCTTGTTTTCGTTTGTAGTTTAGTTTCACATGAAATCATGCATGACTCTTGAAACAAGATGGGTAAAGTACAAGAGGTCTTGTGCGGTTATCACTACTTGGTTATCTGTCATCCTGCCTCTATCTAAATAAATTTTTACTTTTAGTGCATGATATGTCAATGAAAAATATATACTGTTCGAAATGAACATTAGTGAAAACACAACGCTTGCGTGCTAACTAGTGTCACCTACTCTAGTTGATTGTTTTTGGGTTAACCCTTGTCAGCTCAGTTAAGAAGAGTAAGATGAGGGGGAAAACCTTAACAAGAATGTCTGAGGTATATAATAAGTTACTTCTCTGAAGGAACAACCTCTTCTGATCTCAATAAATCGGGATCTGTCTTTTGTCTCATAAATGAATAAGTGCTATGCACAGTTATGAAAAATGAAAAAAAATGAAAAGTGAAAAATGAAAAAAAAACAAAAAATGAATAAGGCAAAAGAAGAGAAAGGCTTCCTGTGCAGAGAGGTGATGCAAGTATCTCCGCCGGGGTAGTGACCAGGCTCGCTGGCAGCAGAGTGATGCTTGTGTTCCTGCGTAACTCCGTCGAGGTACTATCTAGGCCTGTTGGCAGTGGAGCAACACCAGAGATGAAACTAAGACTTTGACGACTATATTGCTTGTGCACCAATATACCCCTCAACCCCAATAAAAAAAAATGTGTTGACTTGGCTTGGAATGTGTGTCGATTGACCAAGAGCTTGGTAGATGCTACATCTTACAATCATGCAAGTGTTGAAACCAAGACGAACCGAGAACTGAATAATACTTCTAGAGGTGTTAGACTTGCTTTTCATGAACAAGGTCCATTCAGAGAGTTGGAGTTATACTAGTGTGTCTCCAAGTGTTGTAGCAGCTACAACCACCCTCTAAAAATTTTCCTTAGCTTCGTTTTGGAGCCTCCCTACAAACCTTTCACAGTAGCATGTCTTGCCTTGTCAAGTACACAAGCTTCATTGATTTTCTTACAGAATGACAATCTGTCCATCAAAGCTTGTTGCATCCCCCTCACAGGTTGTTTCACCGAACTGGGTCCAGCTATGGGCTCAGTAGCTCCCTCAAGAAATTGCACAATTCTGGAGGGCAACCAGCCTTCCCTCCAAAAATTGTGCAATTTTGTTTGGCAGCCTGCTGGGCTCAAGAATTGTGCAAATCTTCCTGACAATGTTCACTGGAAAAATTGCACAATTCCTCCCATCAAGACTGCGCGACCCAGAAGTTGAACAATTCTAGGAAGTAGTTAGCTTCTCTGCCTAGAAATTGTGCAATCCCTCTAGGCAGCCAACCCAGCTCCCTCCCAGAAATGTGCATTTTTCCCCCTCAACTGAGGAGACTGTTGCATGTGCAGTTGGGTTGACCAGTTCCCTCCAGCACCAAGAAAAATTGATTTGCATGCATCGACTTCTTCTCCCAAGGCAGCATGCAAAAGGGGTCCCTTGATTCAGGCATCTATTTTTAGCAGCTGGAGGTTACATGCAAGGATCATTTCATAAACCTCCCACCAAGTGTCGCTCTTCCTAGATTTGTTGCATGCGCATCATATCTTTGATTTTATCGAAACTCATGAACCAGACATTGCAGAGCTATTTCCTCACATCAACCTTGTACCTCTAACAATCTACATTGCATCTAGGAGTCATCGACAAATTCAACTCAGTTGTCTTGGAGTAAACCCGTTGTTCATGACATGCACTGTATTTTTGTTTCTTTTTGTGTTTCATGTTGCGTGAGTGTTTTCTGCTTGATTTCAGTGAGCTCTTGCTGTCGTTTACATGCATAATATCTTGTACTAGCACCATTTCAGTTTTTATTAACATCTCACTATTGTTGCATGCATGAAACTGTTTTGTACAGACAATTGTTGTTGTGGCGACTCCCTTCACACATATGCATGCTTTCCCGTTTCCTGAATCCTGAACTTGTTTTTTGCATCAATGATAATTCACTCTTGTTTGCACTAATCTCATCATCCATCCACACTTCTGATGTTTTCAGTCACCCATTGGCTAGATTGGGCTACCTTGGGTCGGACCGTGCCCTGCCCAGCTAGCACTGCGCATTTCCAGAAGCAAAGGCTCTTCCTTCCCTCTAGAAATAATGCAAGTCTAGATAGGAACTAACCTCCAGGCTTGCATTTTGCAATTCTTGGAGGTAGTGTCCTGTTGGCCCTAGAAACTACGCAATGTAGTTTGTTGGTTGCATGTCACTGTTGATTGAAATTGTGCATTGCACAGTTTCAGTCCTCAATAGGCCAGGTTGGAATGTGCATTGCGTAGTTCTAGTAGTGAGTCAACCTCTTGGTAGCTTGAACTATGCCTTGCACAGTTTTGCGAGTTAGTCTCCTGACCTCCAAGAGGAAGTTGTGAAACCTTCATGATCAGTCACACAGGTATTTTGCAAGTCAGTTCTCAAGTTCATTCTGGTTTTTGACTAACAGATTGCTTTCCATGAGTGTTGCCATGTCTCTAGGTATCGAAGGTGTTCATCTGTCTCTTAGCAACATAGGTACAATGGTTTCGAGGAGAGCAGAGTCAAAGACACTGTTTAGAGCACACTTGGGGATGCAATCGATCAAGTGTCTATGAAATTGCCTACCCACGAAGACATCAAGTTGTTCGTAGACAAGGACATCAAGATATGATGACAGCAGCATCACAGCAAGTAGCACCATCAATTGCAGCTAAAGGCAGCATACCTGATGCAACGAATGCAAGAAGAAGGTTATTGAGAATACAGAAGTGGAACAAAGTTGAAAGCTCAAGAAGATCCACTTATGATGAAAGCAACTTTGGAGACTCAGGTTATGAGGTGACAACGCAACATGAAGTTCACGCGAAGGCAAGGAATGGAACAGAGAAGGAGTTGCATGTGTTGAAGCAACAATTCAAGTAAGAACAAGAGCTGCATAGATGAGAGAATGAGTTGTCATAAGAATAGGTACAACAAGAGGCACAACATGCACAGACAGATGAAACTATGCTCGTACAAGTTATAGATCCATCCCATGCAATCCCACCCATTTGGCACACTCACTGAGGCAAAGACAAGAAGCAAGTATGACCAAAGTTGAACATGTACCTTGACAAGATGATGCACACGACCAGCAACACATGCTTGGAGAGCAGTGCAGACACTATTCGTCAACATTTTTTCGGTCCGTTCGTAGCAGGATGACCATGTACATGTTATCAGACGAGTTGGACAAAGGAGCCATATTATTGCACCTAGATGCAACGAAAGCAAGAGTTCGCTTTAGCAAGATGTCACCATTGAGCTCATGGACACTATCACAGAAAACCAAGCTTGGCATCAGCTCATCACCTTCGACCATCACAAGCATGTCAAAGAGTTGGTCTCACCAAAATGGTTCGAGTGTCAGTGATTTCTAGCATAGCTTGCTTAATCCATTTTGTCTCACATGGAACATGTGCACTGTAATGTAACATCTTGTCAAGTGGAAGTTCAAGTGTCGATAGTTGACATAACAGTCATAGAGTAGTTGAAGAGTCATGAGGGTAGATGAGTGATCTCAAAGGGGGATGTCAAGGGTCACCCCACCCTTTGCTATAAATAGTACCTCCTAACTCATTGTAAATGCTTTTGGTCAGCCAAGCTTCCGATAAGACTATCTTAGAGAGATCTTGGATAATATTGTAACGCGCCTTGGCTTCACCAATGCACAAAGCTAGTATATCTCTTTTGAGGAGCATATGGTTGTGGCTATAATGTTCCGCTATCGGAACTAGTGGTTGGACATGGATGTATTGTATGGCTGGAACTTAAACTTCTTAATAAAACAGAGCCAACATGTTTTCATGCATATTTTTTTATTGTAGTTGGACTATTCTAGTTGTTATAGCAATGTATGTTATTTAACTAACGCATTTGTGTATGAACTATTTTATATGCAATTGTATAAATATTGTTGCAGATGTGTTGTTGGTTTAAACATCACTTTGGATTTCTTGCTATCTTTCTCTCTATCTTGTGATGCATCTCCACTCGTGTGTACCCTTCCAAGTCGCGTACTATTGCAGGTTTCCAAGGGGCACACTTACCTCACCCTCTGTGTGTTAGAACCTCTCATGAACCTTCCTTGACTTACTGCAGTTTTCACACCCTTGTTACCAACAAGGACATATTTCTTGCCTATGTGAGAAACTGCAATCCAGGCATTACTGTAAGACCCACTGCTGGGACTCCTACACCAAACGATCTGAGGTCTAATTGGGACTTCTTACCAGAGAGATCCCCTGACATGTTGGCAGGTCCATCACTGTCAATAGTAAGGAATTAGGAAGCAAGTGAGTACTCATTGGAAATATTATGACCTCCTCTATAAGTTGATATAGTATTCCCTTCAAGATATGACCTCTAATGATGGAAATTTAATTTTTCTTTCATCATATGCATATTTTTTCATAACATCCCTATTAAATAATTTCTTTTATGGAATTAGAGCATCAAGTGGATTAGAATTTTTTCACTATTTTCACATGCTAGTGCATGTGATCTTCATGAATTAGGATTGCATACAAGGACTAGGGTTTCTTTGACATATTCATACATTTAGTGTTACTAGGTTAGGGCTTCATCACATGGGATTTTAACTCATTAGGATTAGGTCATCATTTATTCATTCTAGGACTTTTAGGTTAACATGAGCATCTTTAGGGTTTGGTTATTGCTATTCATGTACAAATTTCGGGCATGTGGCAAAGGATTGTAGGGCATACCACAAGGACAAATATAATGGTCCCCATCACTCTCCTAGAAGCAACTTTGCAAAAAGAAATCATGCCTCTTCACCTATGTACAAAAGGGAATGATTCAAATTTCATAATATTGAACATATGGCTCGTGATTGTAACTTGATTTGGGTTTCTCGCCAAGCTAAAAACATGACTACCAAGCAAGAGAATAAAGTCACACAAGTTTGGAGAAGAAAGAAAATTGGATAATAAAATGTCTTAAACACTCAAGGCATCAACCAATTTTGTTGATCTAATGAGTACATCTTTGGCAGATATGATATTCCAAGTTTTGTTTCTGCCAAAAAGGAGACCATGCATACTATTAGGGGGAGCTTGTGATTCTTTACTATTTTTGCAAAAACTGTCCATGAAGAGCCCTATGAAACCATTGATGAGTCACACATGGACAATCATCACTTGATAGAAAACCTCTCAGGAGTAACTTCATTAAACAAAATTATGACATTGTTGAAGATATATTCCTCTTGATCACAAGGCAACAATATTTCTTATCTAAAGCAAAAAGAAAAGCTAGAGGATTTTATGCAAGTAAGGGGAGTTGGTTGATCATATACCTCATCCATTTCCATGAAGGCATGCAAAGGCTTAGGGGGAGAAAGTACATTAAATACAAGCACCGTGACAGGGGGAGAAACATATCTACCATGGATTACTATCATTGATGAAGAAAATACGATGGAGCAACATGTCAAGAAACATCTTGATAGGGGGAGTACTTGAGCACCCCATTTTCCATTAATATCAAAGGGGAGAAATTGTTGACGGGGAAACAATATTTCCATCAATGGCAAAGGGGCAAACTATTGTTCAAATTTGTCATTGATGTCAATATGGCATTGTTGGAGATGGAAAATATTCCTGTGATACATGAATAACCCTTACCTCATTATGAAAATCCTAGCATGATTCCCTAAACATGAAGATTGAATCATAATTATATATCCCTAGCTACATTTATGTCCCTATATACATGATGACAAGCCCTAGTTTCATCTACTAATGAATGGAATCCTCTATATAGAACCCTAGCCCTTGTCCTTAATGAAGATAATGTTGGCATGAATAATTTTTGGAGGTCACACTTGGAGTCCTAATGAAGAACCCCTTGCCCTAATCAAACCCTAGTCATATGTTTTCCTTGTTCTTAATGAAGAAGCCCTAAAC
Organism: Pinus taeda; assembly: GCA_000404065.3. Classification (NCBI taxonomy): domain Eukaryota; kingdom Viridiplantae; phylum Streptophyta; class Pinopsida; order Pinales; family Pinaceae; genus Pinus; species Pinus taeda. Next base: position 72,857 of record APFE030166490.1, on the reverse strand, counting down.
ATTTATACCTTGACTCGTGATGATAGAAGTCCTAATTGTAAGAGGTCCTTTATTTCCAAGACTTGAAGGAACCTTTACCTTGAATGCCAAAAACATAATGATAAAATCCTAAAGGCTGCCATGGAAAAATAATGATGATAGCTCACAAAAAAATTATGAATGGAAAAATTACTTTTTTTGAAGGTATAATTGGCATAGGCTTGTAGACAATTTTTCCCTCTTTCCAAAAAGCTACTATTTCTCTTGTAACTCCTTCTACATTGGGAGGAATTGAATTTTTGAGTTAAGAAAATCATTAATTTTGGGGAGCCAACTTGTGTAGGCTCATACTCCATGACCAAGAGACATGTCTCTTCATTGGAGGTCAAAATATATATAAATATAGGTAAAAAATACTCAATTTAATCATCCACTTGGTGAAGAACAATTCGGAGTATAACACAAGAAGATAAGTTCACAACTCGTGATATAAAGGAGGTAGAGAAGGTAGTTTAAGGTTAAATCTAAAATCTTTGAAGACCACGGGCTAGAAAGAGTGAATACCTTACATAGTGGCTCAAATATAAAAGAACTCGGACCTGTTTTTGTACATCCATACCTCAAATCTGTTGGGTTGACCCTCCAAAATTCTAACTTATTAATTGTAGTCTTGGACCACGGTTATTGCATCAAGACTTGGGTATATTTTTTGTGGTAGATCTTAGACTATCTCTAATAAAATGAAGCTCGGACAACGCCACATCTACAATAGCTCTGACCATGGAAACTATGGAAAATTCGACCACGAAAACTATGAAAACTTTTCTACTCCTAGCTCGAACCTATGGGAGACTATTTAACCCAAGAAAAATTCCACAAACTTGTCTTCCTTTCTTTTCTAGGTTGTGACTACTTCTATACCTCGTGTCTTGTCTCCACCAAAAATCTGAGCTTGAATGGACGAATTTAGGTTGATATTTATAGTGGTTTTTCCATATTTTGAAGGGACACATCTCTTTTCCAAGGGTTATGAGCCTACTCAAGTTGGATTGGACAATTTGGAAATTTTTTAAATATGTTGATTTCAAAATTGATTTCTCTTCAACGATAAGGAATTAGGAGGAAAGTGAGTACTCAAAGGAAATCTTATGGCCTCCTCTATAATCTGACATAGTATTCCCTTCGAGATATGACCTCTAATGATGGAAATTTAATTTTTACTTCATCATATACATATTCTTTCATAACAACCCCATTACAGAATTTCTTTTATGGAATTAGAGCATCAAGTGGATTACAATTTTTTCACTATTTTGACATGCTAGTGCATGTGATCTTCATGCATTAGGATTTCATACAAGGACTAAGGTTTCTTTGATATATTCATACACCTAGGGTTACTAACTTAGGGCTTCATCACATAAGATTTTAACTCATTAGGATTAGGGCATCATTTATTCATTCTAGGACTTTTAGGTTAACATTAGCATCTTTAGGGCTTCATCGTATGAATTAACCATGCAAGGGCATAGACCTCGGGTTTCATGCACATTAGGATTTCAATTCAAGGGTTTGTCAATATATTTCAATCTTAATGTTTAGGGTTATCTCCTAGGTTTTCATAAAGAGAGCCTTCAATGAGGTTAGGGCAACATCAAAAAAGAGTTATTCATCCATCACATGGGTTAAGGCATTTTCCATCTCCCAACAATGTCATATTGAAATCAATGACAAGTTTTACCAACAAGATAAAGTTGGACTAGGTTTGACCTAGCTATATGGTTGGTCTATTTCACCTTGCATTTGACTAATGTATCTTTGTTGAAATTGATGATTTCTCTAAGGAAACGGTTGTTTCAGTTTTCCCAGGGTGAATACTTGCGTTTTTGGGTGGATATCTCTTTATGATCCTTATGGCATTTATGCTTTACTATTGAGATCATGTATGTAATTTCTTTATGATGAAAAGACTACAAGAAAATAGTAACCTAATGTAAAATCATAAGAAGTAATTATCATTACAGAGGTTGCACTAAAAATTCAACATTACTTATCTCCTTGCATAATAATTTCAAAATTCTTATGAAACTCTAGCTCCCACACCTAGTTTACACTTTGTGGATCATACTTTGTAGCTTCATCCATTTTGATGTTATTCGAGGAAACACACTTTTCTTCCAGTTTCAATTATGTAGGTCAAATATACACCTTTTTTCCAACCAACCTCTCCTCCAAAAAATTCAATTCCAAATCAACTTGGATTACAATATTCATCATATGCATCCCCTTTTATCCATTCTTCTAACATTCGTTTTGTGTTCAAATTTAAATTTCCAAGGTTGTCATATTTTTCACACATGTTGGAATCTTCTCATTTTTGTCATCATTGTCTTGTGTTGAATGGAATAAATTTTCACTCTTATGTTCTCTCAACATCATTTTCGACAATTTTATTTCCTCCTCAAATTTTATCAACATTATGTCTGAATGCCTCTCTTCCTCTCTTCAATCCTTCTCTTAGCTATCTTCATAAGCCAACATGACCCTATCCATTTCAACAATATGTTCTTATAAATTTTATCCCATAGATGCATTTGTCGATTGTGGATGACCTCCACTTTGATTGCCTTTACAAGTAACTATGTCTTTGTTTATCTTGTAAGAAAATTTTGATTCTATTCTACATCTAACATCGTGACAGTTCTCAGTGGCTATCCTTCACCTTTCATACTTGACAAACCTGCATGCATACAAATTTCATTAGTTTCAGAAACATGATATTTTTGGATCTCATCAACCTCTTCATCCTCATCTTCACCAAGGACTAGTTGTTGTTCAAGGTCAAAATAGTAAACTTCCATCTTCGCTTCCGTAAGCCCTTTATTCTTCAACTGAACACTCAACCTATGCTTCAACTTCATCTATAGCTTGTTCCATTTCACCTTCTTAAAAATAATCCATCCACATTTTTGGTCTTCCTCACCTTCCTGTAACAACTCCATTAGCACATGCAATCGCACTTTTATTTAATTTAGTTCCCTATCAAACTCCTCACAACTCATTCTTCTATGTCTTACCCTTGAACTGTCACTACGACTATTAGTAGTCATCGTCCTTTTCCCTTTTTGAGACTCCTATTTCCCACTATAAGCTATAATCAAGCCTTTATAATAAGACTTCTCCATTGACCTGCTACCTAATACCTCACTAAGATTTCTCCTTAGCTCGCCCTTTTGGTATTCCAATGGTTCTCTCCTCTAGAACTTCCTTGAACACTCCTTGCACTTCTGGTTGTTGCACTTACTTAGCTCACCCCTTTGAGAAATTTGTTTTTCTCTTCTATAACTCTCCTAGTTGTCATCAATGCTACAATGTCTTCTCCCATGGTTACTACTTGTAATAAAAAATTCTCCTGAAATTAGTTGAAAAAAATACCAAATTACCTATTCAATCTAATAAAAATGCATGTTGTTACAAGCTTTCCAATCCTTCCACTGGCCACAAATTCCTATTATTTGTATAATCAACTATCATGTTTTCCAATCCCAAAGAGAATCAACCATGTTGTCTAATACCACTTGATTGCAAAAAAATAATAATCTAGTAGGTTGTTAATTCTATAAGTAATCATTCACCTCCAAAAATTCTTCCTAAACCACTGTTTCAATTGTGGTTATAAGAAATTATTGTTCCTTCCACTAATCATAGAATGTTCTTGTAGTTATCCAATATGTACTACTAATCCACATACATGAACTCTTGGTCGATAATTCAACACCCATAATTTAGTTTTACATTGCTCAATGTAGGCCAATCTCTAAGCCCACACATTTCTAATATGACTCAACATAGGGGAAAACCATATTCATCTTTCCAATGTAATTTCAACCCTGAGATATGGTTCCCTTCCACTGCAAATATCGAGAGTTTGACTTAGACGAGGGACATTTTTACACAGAGGAATTAAATTGTTATACACATTGATACAATTCTTCAATTGATGTTCAAATCCCTTAAATAGGACATCAAAATACATAATTAATATACCTTACTTCCAATCCATCTTTATGTGTTTTACCATATGCATTGAACCCTTTATCCAATGATCCTCAGTTCTCCATGGTGATCATAATGAATAGGATAAAACAGAGGCAATTGTTGTTCTCAAATTAGAGAGTGATTCCTACTCCTTTTCCTCAACAATTTTCTTCCAACACCAAAGTCTCAATCTGGAATAAGACTTCGATATGTAATAAAACACAAAGATGTTTGATTGATATAAAATAACATTAGTTTAAAGCCTCATCCCATTAATTGATTCTTCATCAATCCTTCCACTAGAGTCACATAAAATAAAGATGTTCAATCCATACATAGACAAAGAAAACCATGCAACCAGAAATATGTAAATATGGATTACATTAATTAATTATGTTACACCCATAAGATATTTAGGTGGCTTGATATACAATATGTACATATATAGCCTTGGCCACTTATTCAAACTCGCCACACACTCACCTCTATGCCTATGTCTCATCAGTTGCCTGCAGGCTTACACATGCTTAATTAAAACATAGAAATAATAACAAATTGGTTTCGATCTTTTAATCATGTCAACTTGATCCTAAGATAATATTTCATGTTCTAAATTATGACTCACTCTATCTACATTTCATTTATCAACTTAGAAAATATAATTATTTACATAAGGAATTGTTAAAAATAACAAGAAGAAATTCCAATTTAATTTGTCCTTGAATTAAAATGTGAATTAAAATTGTAATTCTATTCTCATAGCAAATCGTAATAATTAATTAAGTTAAGTTGACTTAATTGACTTAGGAAATTCGATTTGGAAGTCTATATAGAGTCATGTAGAGTGATCCCTAAATTTTAGGGGCTCAGGTTGAGTTATTTTGATTTATAATTAGATAACTGAGTTATTGTCAGTTAAACTAGTTCTAACTGTTGGAGGAAATAGTAGACGTCTAGTAGTGGAGTAGTGCACCAATGCATATCCAGTACCACACCAACTAACTGAATATTCACTCATAAATAACTCATGTATGTTAGTTCAGAGGAAGATCGAGTTGAGATTAGAGTGCAGGGACAATGTACTATCACTTGTATAATTTTTTGAGTTGTACAGATGATGCATGCAATCAGTTGAGGACCTATGTTTGGATTGTGTAGTTATGGAGAAAGGATTTCCCAATTAAATATGGGCTAATTCTCTCAGGAATTGCGCAAGGAAGTAGGGGCTTGGCAGGCAGCAAAATTGGCTAAGTGTTGGCTTGAGCTGGCTTGTGAGGTGGAGAGTTAGATTATACTTGTACAAGAATTGTTCTAGTGTGAGAAAGCACATATTTTATTCTTAGATCTTGTGGTTAATGCAATATAGATAGTTGGGGTTTTTAGCAGTTTCTTTCCATAGAGAAATATTATGTTATGTGCGATTGATATTCTTCCTCTTTTTTCTTATTGTTTTCATTGATCATTTTTGGTTTCCATTGAGAAAAGTAGAGTAGATTCTTGTCTTGTGTTTTAGTATATCACATGAGCTATTGAATCTATAGGAAAATATACATTGTATCAGAGCTGAAGACAATATAGAAGAGGATATTTCGAGTTTGTTGTGAAGGTGAAAATCGCATTTGTAGTTCATACTTCAAAGTTAGGAATATGGATTTCTACGGTTTGAGACTTGAGTATGCCTTGGAAGGAAGCTCGAATTACTTAGCCTATAAGGATAGGATGGAAGCAACGCTGGAAGAAAATGGCCTCAAGGAATTCATTGATCAATACATTCCTAAGCCTCCAACATCGGATGTTAAAGATCTGGCTGATTAGAGAAAGTGTGTGGCAAAGGCAAGGCATATTATCCTTGAGGGAGTTCGAGATCACATTGTCTCGAGTATCCAAAATAAGGAAACTCCATACTCAATGTGGAAGGAATTGACGAACCTGTTTCAAAATAGCAATGAACATGGGAAGTTGGCACTGAAGGAAAAACTCAGAAAGATCAAGATGGAGAAGGGTGAATATAGTTTGAAATACTCGACCAAGTTCACTCATTGCCCTGATGAGCTTAGAAGTGTCAGGATTACTATTTCTGAGGATGATATCGTGAGCCTATCTCTTCTTGGAATTCCCAAGAGTTGGGACCATTATTAGGACTCTGTCAATGGGAGGGATAAGCTTCTGTATCGGCAATGGTTGTGGTCAAATTTGGTACAAGAAAAGATTCATAGGAACACCAAAGAAGGATCCTCTTTAAAGACTGATGATGAAGAAAATTGTGCCTTAGAGGGTAAGGCAAAGAAAGGGAAAGGGAAGGTGTCCCATTCCAAATTAGATTCTTTTCATGGAGGCTAGAAGAAAGACATGTCAAATGTCAAGTACTTTCATTATCACAAGCTGGGACATTTTTCTACAAATTGTCCACTCAAGAAGTCCAAGAAGAAGCCCTCAGGAGGAGCGAAAAGTAAGGTGCTTGCCTCACAATTCCAACTGGACTTTACCCTCGTTGCATGTATGGTGTCACCGATGATGGGTAGTATATGGTACCTAAATAGTGGAGATTCTTTCCACATGACTGGTAACAAGGAGCTCTTCAGTAACTTGGAGGAGAAGGATCTCTAAATTCATATTGAGATGGGCAATGACAGGAGGTATAGTGCTACCCGGCTTGGTACAGTTACCTTTCAGAGGGAGTCGGGTGCTCCCCTCACTTTGTGAGGTGTTAAGTATGTTCCTGGTTTGAAGAAGAACTTGGTGTATGTTTCCATGTTGGAGGATAGAGGCTATGATGTGATCTTTAGGAAGGGAAAGGCATTCCTTCATCACATATCCATGGGACATGTAAAGAGGATCGGGATTCAGGTGAATAATATCTACAAGTTGGAGGTAGAAGATTGTGTTTTCTTGAGAAAAAAAGCAGATAAGGTGAAGATCCGAGACATTGGTGAGTTGTGGCACAAATAGTTGGGTCAATTGCATCATGACGCTTTGAAAATCATGCAACAAATTTCTACAGGTCTTCCCAAAGGTACACTAGAGCAATTTGACACATGCAAAGGGTGTACTTTGGGAAAATTCACCAAAGCTTCTGTTCACAACAAAGACAGTCAAGCACAGGTGATTCTCGATTGAGTCCATTCAGTTGTGTGTGGACCATTCTCAACAGTATCCACAGCCAAGCAAAGGTATTATGTTATATTTTTTGATGATTTTTCTCGTAAATGTTGAATCTTCTTCACGCAAAAGAAAGATCAGACTTTTGCAAAGTTTTGTGAATTTAAAGAATTGTTTGAGAAAGATACTGGAAGGAAGGTTAAAGCTCTCAAGAGTGATAACGATGGAGAATATGTTTCGAATGAGTTTAAAAATGTCTATGCGACAAAAGGCATTCGATGAGAGTTGGCAACACCTCATAACCCACTGCACAATGGGGTGGTTGAAAGGATGAATAGAAGCATTGTATGGGTATCACAGGCAATGTTGCATGATTAAGGTCTACCACTACACTTGTGGATCAAGGCATGCAACACAACTGCTTATTTGTAGAACAGAAGCCCTCATCGAATTCATGGGATAAGTACACCAGAGGAGGCTTTCTCAGGGAAAAGACCAAATGTGGTTCACTTCAGGATTTTTGGATCATTTGTATATTTCCATGTGACCAAAGATGCATGAAAGAATCTTGAACCGACAAGAGAGTTGGGGATATTTGTGGGGTACACTGATACACCTCACAACTATCGGGTGTACCTATCGAAGAACAGGATGACAGTGGTTCTTAGGCATGTAAAATTTGATGAAGAGAAGACCATGAGATGGTCCCTTGAGAGGGAGCTTTAGTTACATGCAGTTGAGGAGCTTTTATCTCCTAAGGAGGAACCTCATATTGATGCGAAGCAGCCACATGTAGAGGATCTGGGAGTGTAGACATCCACTCAAGAAGAGTCTTCCATAGATGGGAGAAAGCACACCAACGAGGCTGACAGGTTATTACATGATGCGAGAGAGAATGTGGGAGCATGCACATCACATCGCAGGCAGCGGAAGTCACCTGAGAGTTACACTGGATACATGGATCTTATGAGCGAATGTATTGAGATAGAGCCATCTTCATTTGAGGAGGCAATCCAACAATCGGTTTGGGTTGATGCCATGGTTGAGGAGTATGACTTCATTGTCAAGAACAATGTTTGGGATTTGGTCCCAAGACCAACATACAAGTTAGTGGTGAGTTCTCGATAGATTTACAAGGTAAAGCAAGCAACCGATGGTACTATGGAGAAATATAAGGCAAGGTTCGCGGCTCAAGGATTTTCTCGATTGGAAGGGATTGATTACAATGAGACCTTTGTTCCTGTTGCAAGGTACTCATCAATGAGATCCATTTTGGCACTGTCAGCGTAGATGGGTTGGAAGATACATCAAATGGATGTAAAGATAACCTTCCTTAATGGCATGATTTAGGAAGAGGTGTATATTGAGTAGCCTGCAGGTTTTGAGAACTTTGACCTAGAGTCGAATGTGTGCCGACTTAAATGAGCATTGTATGGGCTGAAGTAAGCACCCCGTGCTTGGTACACCAGGATCAATAACTAATTCATTAGGTTGGGCTTCCCCAAAACTAAAGAATATGTGAACCTTTACCATATTGTGGTTGAAGGTAAATTATTGATTATCATTTTATATGTCAACGATTTGATTCTAACAAGTGATGGTAATCTTATCAAGTATTTCAAAGGGGATCTTGCAAGAGAGTTTGAAATGGAGGACTTGGGGGTCATGCACTACTTTCTAGGCATGAAAGTATAGCAAGGTGATGGGGAAATTTTTGTCTCTCAAGGAAGGTATGCCAACGAGATACTGAAAAGGTTCCACATGGAGAGCATTAAGCCCATGGAGACTCCTCTAATAGGTAATTGGAGGAAGGAGGATGCTACTTCTGGTGAAGTAGTGGAAGCTACCATTTGCAGGCAACTTGTGGGTTAACTTATGTATTTGATGAACACACAACCAGACATGTGCTATGATGTTAACCAACATAGTCAAGCGATGTTTAGGTCAACCAAGATGTATTGGAAGGCAAACAACTATGTGTTGAGATACCTTAGAGGCACTACTCAGTATGGTTTATGGTACATATGGATAGAGGGAGTGAAGCTTCAAGGTTTCATTGATGCAGATTGGGCAGGGAGTCCACCTGACAAGAAGAGCACATTAGGAGGGATCATTAGTATTGGGTCAGCTATTGTTTCTCGGTACAGCCGGAAATAGAGATCAGTTGCACTCAGTTCAGCAGAGGCAGAATACATGGCTTCTAGTCAAGCAGCTTGTGAGGCCATCTGGATGAGGAAGACTTTGGTTGGTTTGTTTGGTCAACAGATGGATCCAAATCTAATTTACTCTAACAATCAAAGTTGTATCAAACTCTCTAAAAATCCATTTTTTCATGATCAGTCCAAGCATATTGATATATGTATCATCATCTTCAAGATTGGGTGTAGAGGAGGATTATGTTGTTGGAGTACATTCCCATAGAGGAGCAGGATGAAGACATCTTAACAAAAGCATTGTCAAGATGTAAATTTGAGTTTCACAGAGACAAGATCAGGGTAGCTAATAATGCCTTTCTTCTTGAGAGGTAGTGTTAAAAATAGCAACAAGAAATTCCAATTTAATTTGTCCTTGAATTAAATCGTGAATTAAAATTGTAATTCTATTCCCATAGAAACTTGTAATAGTTAATTAAGTTAAATTAAATTAATTGACTTAGGAAATTCGAGTTCGAAGTATATCTAGATTCATGTAGAGTGATCCCTAAATTTTAGGGGCCCAGGTTGAATTCTTTTGAGTTGTAATTAGATAACTCAGTCGAACTGAGTTATAGTCAGTTAAACTACTAATTGTTGGAGGAACTAGTAGAGGTCTATTAGTGGAGTAGTGCACCAGTGCATCCCCAGTACCACACCAGCTAATTGAATATTCACTCATAAATAACTCATGCATGTCAGTTCATAAGAAGACCCATTTGAGATTAGAGTGCAAGGATAGTGTACTATCACTTGTATAATTTTCCGAGTTGTACAGATGGTGAATGTAATCTGTTGAGGACCTATGTTTGGATTGAGAAGTTATGGAGGAAGCATTTCCCACTTAAATATGGGCTAATTCTCTTAGGAATTGTGCAAGGAAGTAAGCGGCTTGGCAGATAGCAAAATTGGCTAAGTGTTGGCTTGAGTTGGCTTGTGAGGCAGAGAGTTAGATTATAGTTGTGTAGGGATTGTTCTAGTGTGAACATGAATTGTATTTTCTTCTCAGGTATTATGGTTAATGAAATATGGATAGTCATGGTTTTGAGCAGTTATTTTCCCCAGAGAAATATTGTGTTATGTGCGATTGATATTCTTCCTCTTTCTGCTTATTGTTTTCATCGATCATTTTTGGTTTCCGCTGAGAAACGTAGAGTAGATTCATGTCTTGTGTTTTAATATATCACATGATTTATTGAATCTACAGGAAAATGTACACGAATTAGAATCCTTCAATAAATGTCAAGAACCCTTCCTTTGAGCTTTGTCTCCAAGAGCTTGATGGTTTTGGAAGTGAGGACGATCCTACATCACCATCCCTATTTTCATTGTAGACATTGTTGAATTGAAAGAATACTGAGGACAATGTTATTTGAAGGAAGAGGGAATGTAACATCCTAATTAATCTTCTTGGAAAATTTTGTAATTAAACTTGTTTTAAATTATGCATGTTATTTTTTTTTCCACTATATTGATTATCATGGGTTAGATATACCATGGTATTGTAAACATTGTAAATATCTTTACTTTTTAGTTAATAAAGTAATGATGACCAATGCCAACAGGTTATTAATGCCTAAAAGGGCTATGATACCATAAGTGGGGAAAGGTAAGGGAGTCTAAGGGATTTCTTTATTATTCCTCTATCTATACTACCTTATCATCTTCACCCTATTGAAAATATGAGTAGTGAGGAAACCAATTCCTAAAGTTAATAAATCACTCTTATACTTTAGCAAATATGTCTTCCCTACAGTTTGGAAACAAGAAGCAAAACAAATCCTTAGGAAATTATGGATGGAAAGTTTAAATAAGAGGACATAGATTTGGAAAAGGGAAGAAAAGGAGAGAATTTTTATAGGAGATGAAAGCTTAAAACAAAGTGTCATGAACATATAAAAAATACTAGCCATTGAAATAAGTGGTTATACTTGTGGAAAGAGCTAGAAAACCAAGAAAAATTGTCAAAAGTTTTATTACAACAACTAGACCTTTTTATGTCTTCTCTAAAAAGCACATAATGAGGAGAGTTATAAGGGACTAAGATGCATAGAAGGAAGTTCTCATGTGTTATGAGAGATATGTAATTTGGGTGCGTGTAGCTATATGTCCTTTTCAAAACTTAGCAGTGGAAGTTATATTGGTTGGGTTTCTTATAGACTGAACTTAGAGTAGTATCATAGCTTATCTAGGGGGTGCATTTTTCAATGAACTACATTCAATTAGATGAAAATCGCTTAGTCTACTTGGTTTTGTGGATCATTTACTTCGAACTCAAATAAGTCTTCTATTTATGTTTTGCAAACTCATTATTTACTTAGATTTGTTCTTAAAATTATATGGTTGATGGAAAAATAACTAAAAATAAATAAATTTCAAATGAACCCTATGTAACTACTACAATTTCATATTGAAATTCTTTATCTTTTATAATTTTTCTACAAACTTATATTTGTTTTGATTCCCTTCCATAAATAGGTGAATTTGGTAAATTGTATATTTTAGATTTATGTTATGTAAATTTAATTTCAGTTTGGAAATGAGTTGATTATAAGTTGTTATAGGACTTTTTCCCTATTTCTATATTCTCTTAAAGAAATTTAAATCTTTTATCTTCAACCTAAATTCTTGAATGTGGAAATGTTACTATAAATATGTGTCATATTCTTGGTTTTTCTAACATTAATGTGTATGATACACAAACTTAATTTTATATTGAAGATTTAGATGTTATCTATACACCCAAATCCCTTAGAACCTTGTCAATTTTGATAAATAATTTCTTTCCATAATTTAAAAATATTTAGGAAAAAATGAAAATTGAAGGGTTACATTTCAGCCTTGGTCAAGTCGACTAATCAAGTGACTACAGAGAAAAAAAAGTCTAAGGCAAAAGTCTAGACATCTAAGAAATTTTTAAAAATCCCTCTTAAAAAAACCATAATCCAACTTAATTGAATAATCCAAAATCTATTATATTACCACATAATTTCCCTACCTATAATAATAAAATCTAAATACTAGATAACTTAATTGAATAACCCACCATCTATTAAATCACCACATAATTTCCATACATATAATAATACAATCTGGATAAGCAAATGATGCAGAAACAACCGTACAATATCAATTTCCGTGGGTGGTATCTTTCTAATAAATAATATAATCTCTAATAAATAACATAATCTAGATATCTGATAAATAATTCATTTTTTTATTAATTATTTTGTATTCTTCATGTCTATTGATAGAACATGGAAATCCAGGTTTTTCTATGGAGAGATATGGAAGTCGAAAAAAAATAAAAAAAATTGGACTATGTTTTTAATGAAAACATAAAGAATCTAGGTGCCAATAAGGTGAGACATGTGGAGTCAGGTAACCAGAGTATGACATGGTAATGATATAAATAATGATATGTCACTAATGGAATGGTAGTTTGGATAAGATTTGATGCTGTGACATGCTGATGTGGCATGTTAACATTATGTGATTACATTTCACCTATGCAACCAGAATGGTGTGGACATGATGAAGTGGAGTCTGAATCTAAAAATCCAGCTTTTTATGAAAATGTGCTTTTAGAAATTTTATGAATTCATATTTTACTAATAAAATCTAAATCTAAATCTGTTTAATATTTTCCATATATTTATGGAGCGAAAAATCCAGATCAAAATCTATTAGTTAATGCTACCTAGGATATTGGACTCCAATCCAAAATAGAATCTATTAATTGTCACTCCAATTCCTTCTCTTAATGAAAATTGAATCTGGAATATTTTAATTCAGAAATCCATTTTTCTTGAAGAATTGCCTAATAAGATTTTCTTGTATGCACATATGATAAATGATATTCCCATCGAAGTATTCCCATTATTTGATAACAATCAGAATTGGAATCCATTAATTTAGAAATCCAGACATTTAGGAACAAACTTTTTAGACTTTTTCAGATCCGTATTGTGTTGGGTAGCTAACGCGCCTACCTTGAAGAGGTGGCACGCGTCATGACAACAAATATGTGTATATTTCTGTGTTAACCATATGACCTGGCATAAATGTGTAAAAATTCTAATTGTTAATCATATGTCATATTACATGGCAAAAATGTGTAAAATTTATGTGTTAACCATATGACATATTACATGGCATAATGTAATGGTGATATATGCACAGATTGTCATGTGCTAACGTGCCAATTATTAATGTGGTATAATACCCTAAAACGTTTTAGGGTATAATTTTGTATTCAAAGTTCTGATTTGAATGAAATTTATAAGGTTGGAAAGTTTTCAAAATGAGATGTTTTTTTTGGAATAGTTATATCATGATTTTTTTTAGTTACTTGTAAATGGGTTCGTTAAAATAGTTAAATTTTATTATCCAATATAATTTGTGATTATTCTAAAATATATTTCTACAATGATATGGATCATAAAAGTTTGATGACTAAAAAAATCATTTTCTCAGCCAAGATAATTTGTGATTTTAGATGTGATTATTCCAAAATATATTTCTATAATGATATGGATCATAAAAGTTTGATGACTAAAAAAATCATGATGTGATTATTTTGAAATACATTTCTACTGCTATATAAATCATAGAAGTATGATGACTAAAAAATCATGATATGATTATTCCGAAATATATTTCTACAATGATATAGATCACAGAAGTGTGAAGACTGAAAAAAATCATGATGTGATTATTCCGAAATACATTTCTACAACGATATGGATCACAAAAGTATGAAGACTAAAACAATCTACTAAAAAAATCAGGAGGTGATTATTCCAAAATACATTTCTACGGCGATATAGATCACAGAAGTCTAAAATGACAAATTAAAAGTTCTTAATGAAAATATTGGGACCATATCAATGAATTATATGTGAATTTTTATAATTCATTGTTATATTATTTGGAATAATTAAAAAAATTTAAATTTTAATAAATTGGTGGCTTACACTATCTCTAACCATTCTCTCTATCACTCTTTACACATGAGCTTAGGTATGTCTTGTATGTCCTCCCCCTTGTCATCCTCGCTAGCATCTCCTCCTTCTATTTGCTATTAATACCAACTACTTCTATTTGCTCTTGATACCAACTACTTCTATTTGCTCTTGATACCAACTCTTAAGTTATTCTCCTTCTCCCTCGTGATTCCCTAAATAGCTATGGAATGTGGGATAACCAACACTCTTTTCACCACCACCACAATGGATATTGCATATACCTTCATTGAACCATGCCAAATATGAACCATATTGATTTCCTCTGGGGCTTGAAAGGGAATTCTAATATCTGTGGGATAGATCAAAGACATGTAAGGATCCAAGGCATATGCTTCCCACACCACTTTTTTAATTATGGGTTATAAGGTAAGATTTATGGAATTGGAGGTTGAGAGAGAACAAAATGTCTAACAACTTTAAGGAGGCATTGATCACCATCCTAGTTGTTCATGAGAATTTTACGTCCCTTGCATAACCTCAAGTGCTAATTAGGTTCTTCCTTGTCCATGCATCTACCCTTTAATGAAGTATATATCCTTGCAATAGCCTCATCTACTGCTACCACTAGTATACAAAAATTGGTAACTAATATCTACTTTAAAGTTTAAGTTCTCTATTTTAACTAGTGCAACGATATAAATTAACTGGTTTGTAAAGGATAAATAGACATCAAAATATTTACCTCATGATACATGTCACATTACCAAGATTTAAAAAAAACCATGAAAATTATCTAAATTATAACATTATTTTAAATTATTGCCATTATTATCAATTATAAACAAAATTAATATACGAGTTAAACATTTATACAAAAAAAACGTGCTCCAAAAACCATAACTTATGTTCATGTGACATTTTTTAAATTAATTAATTTAATTGAAAGGGTGAAAAGAGCCTAATTACTTTAGAGATACATCTCAACTAATCTATCTTTTTTTTATTTTTTTTAGTTTTAATTTTTATGTAATTTGACTAATTCAAAATGTTTAGATAAAAAGACATTATGAAATCTATTTTTTATTAGGCTAGAAAACACTTAAAAACACAATTAAAATTCTAAAAACCCTATTTCAAAATAAACATACTCTTAAATATACTTATAATTTTTTTTATAAAAAAAATAGTATTAAATAACTCATTTAAAACTATTTTTTAAATTTACAATTCATTTATTTAATTTATTTCAACATACACTTAAATTGCAATAAAAAATTATTTGATTTATTTCAACATACAGTTAATAAAAAGTCAAAATAGTTTTTAAAAATGATGGATATAAATTAAGACCGAAAAAAATGTCACACAATATTTATAAAAAAAAATGGTGGAAATGTGAATCACGGCAAACTTCATACTATTTAAATAATAAGTTAGACTTTGAAACCAACATTTAGTTGGTTAGTTGTTGAGAATAATTTAGATGTAACAAAAGTGGATTATGGAGTATGATGTGTAAGCCTTCCCAACAGAGAAGTATAAATAATATTATTTTGTTCATAGAAGCTTCAAGCCTCTTTTAGTAAGATGGTATATAATTCTGCAATTGCATTGCATTTTCTGAATACATTATCACGAAACATGTATAACATGAATTTTAAATCAATATCAGTATTTTTTTACCATATCAAGATGGGATATAATTTTTTTATAGGATAATGTTATTGGTGAGGGGAATATTTTAAAGTGGTAATGTTATAAGATAATTGGTGGATAAGTTTATTTATTTTAATTTTAGTGGAAAATATTGATGGGATTATTTGTTAATCAATTTTAAATAGCAAAGTTTTAGAGGTTGGAATTGGTGATGGGAATTGTTTTCATATTGTTTGTATTTTCTCACACTAAGAATTTATGGGTAAAACCTTTAATTTGAACATGGGTGAGACTACTTGCAAATCCATTCCAAAATACCAAAATTCAATAGACAGCACTTAGTGACGGCATTTGTTTATATCCTCCTACACTACAGGCATATGGATAACGTTTCTAGAGATTTAAACACTAATAAAACTACTTGCAAATAGATTCTAAACACCAAAACTCTAAAAAACCAAAATTAATAATAAAATAATTATTAACGTTTATATTTTTAATTTAATAAATTGTAGAGATATATTTTGAAAAGAATATACTAGACATATCCTTCATCCTAATAAAAGAATATGCTGGGCATATTCTTCGTCTCAATCGATGATGGAAACCTGAACCGTCCAATGATTTTTTGATCGAAATGTGGATTGGAAAAAGATTATAGTGGTTGCCAGCTGTGAGCGCATACCCATCCTGTTTTTGTCCCTCAGTTTCTAATCGCATGGTCACTAGAATTGAAATCGAAAGCAAAAGCTTCCCGTGATTCTTTTGAGTTTCAAAGAATCGCTATCGAAAGGAATTGAAGTTATTAATGCGCAGTGAGCAGAGCAGGTATATCATGAAACTTACTAATCTGATCAATCAATCAATCAATCAATTTCATAGACGAATAGAACGTTAATTTTTGTCAAATCGTGTGAATGCTTGCAGAGCGACATTGATACGACAACATTTGGAACTTGCGTGAATCGTGTGGCTTCATTGTGAGTCCCGTTAAGCTGTTTGACATGAAATTGTTTAAAATTTCGTCACTGAGTGTAAAGAATTTGACCAATTTTATTCACATCTAAACTGCTAGTGTGGTACCTTTGTGACAGTACTACCTTTGTTGAAAGACTAAATGTAGCTCTTAAAATTTTCTTCAAAGACTAAATGTAGCATTATTTGGTTTCTGAATTTTGTTGTTGCCGCAACGGCGGTGAAATGAAATTGCTGGCGGATCATTCAATAGTGGAGAGCTTTGGAGGAGGGGAAAGGCATGCATAAAGACTAGATCTTCTCCCGCCTTGGCAATATGCAAAGACGCCCACTTCAATTAACCGCATTGAAAATGCCTTCCTCCAATAACAGTAGTATGTAATAAATAAATGTGTTTTAATTGTGCTACTTTTGGTAACTAGGTTTTTTTAATAATTAGCTCAAAGAAATTTGGGATCTCATTTCCTATATATAACTCTTTTCATCGATTATGGCATTCAAATAACATGAATAACTTGATTGATAATATACAAATTAATTAATTATATATATATATATATATTATATATATATATATATTATATATTCTCATAACAGATATGAAATCAGAAAGAGAAGGAGTTCACATGTGCCGATCATGAGGAGCTACCTCTAGTTGAACGTTATGAGAGCTTCACATTAATTTTAGTGTTAAATAGTTACAAGTGGTTTTGGACAGTAAATCATATCCCCTAGAAAATAGGAACCGATACTCAATTACCTAACAATAATATCTTATTTTCCATTAATTCTAACACTCTTCATTAATGGAGAAATGGTTCTTAAACACACCTAATATGTCCTTAAACAACTCAAACTCTTCCTAGAGTCTTAATAAATATATCAACCATATTATCACAAGAATTACAATATTCAACAAATATCTCTTTGGACTGCACTTTTTCCCTAACAAAATGAGATTAAGTGTTTATGTGCTTAGTGTTTTTACTAAACACAAGATTGTAAGCCAGTTTGATGGAACTTTGATTAGATAAAGTATGAGAATCCACATTAATTTATTAATCAAATGCATTTACATATATACAAGAAGTGTTGTCTCAAGATAGGTAGCTATCTTGGACACATAATCTGTTGGTTGAGAGATTATCTCAACCACACACCAATCTAGGAAATAGATCCTAACTACTAGGAACAGACTCCTTTACTTAATAAGAATCACAACTAAGACAAGTAGAAATTAGATATTCCAACATGATTATCACAATTGATAACCATAGCTTCTGTCTGTTTTTCTCTTGCATCTTGGAGAAGTTTGCGCAACCAAACTGCCTCACATGCTATTGCACACATTTCTTGATATTCTGCTTCTGCTGAGGATAATTCTACAGTACGCTACTTCTTGTTGCACCAAGAGATGACCCTAGATCCAATGTTGAAGGCGTAACCTGTAATTGATCTTCTATTATCTAAATTTCTCGCCCAATCAGAGTCTACATAACCTGTCAAGCTAACATCAAATGAATCAGAATACAAAATACCGAAGTATGAAGTTCCTTGTAGATACCTCAGTACTCTTTTCACTGCAAGCCAATGATTCTCATGAGGTTGAGTCATGAACTGGCTCAAAACACTAACTGCATAAGCCAAATCAGGCCTTGTTGTAGTTAAATAGATAAGACTACCAACCTACTGCCTCTACAATGTTGCATCTGCCTTTTTCGAACCATCATTCACGTGAAGTTTGCTATTCTGTTGTAAAGGTACAAATGCAGCCTTACACTCATCCATTTTAAATTTCATCAACAAACTCTTAGCATACTTACCCTGGAACAAGAAAGTTTGGCCTAAATCTCTCCAAAATTCTAGAGCCAAACAGTAACGCAATTCTCCAAGGTCCTTCATCTCAAATATCTATGATAACTATTGCTTGATTTCTTCAATGAGGTTGTCTGCACTTCCTGTCATGATCAGATCATCTACATATAAAGAAATCAACACTATATGCCCCTCATCATTAAACACAGTATACAAATTAAGATCATTTTTTCTCCGTTTATAACCATGCATAAGGAAAAATGAATCAATTTTGTCATACCAGGATCTAGGAGCCTGTTTTAAACAATATAAAGCTTTCTTTAATCTACAGATTAAATGCTCTTCTCCCTTCTTAACAAACCCCTCACACTACATTAAGTATACTTCTTCTTTTAAATCGCCATTTAAGAAAGAAGATTTAACATCTAATTGATGTATTTTCCAATGATGCTTAGTCGCTAAAGCAATAATCAATATAATAGTATTTAATTTGGCTACAGGGGAAAATGTTTCCTCAAATTCAATACCTTCTTTCTGGGAATACCCCTTTGCAACCAAACTTGCTTTATACTTATCAATAGATCTATCTGCTTTAAATTTCAACTTAAATAACCATCTACAACCTATGGGTTGTTTACCATGATGAAACTTTACTAGATCCCAAGTATTATTCTTAATAATAGATTCATATTCTTCCTTCATTGCTTCCTTCCATTCACTACTCTGACTAGCTTCATGAAAATTAGAAGGTTTCGCAATGTTTAACATACCAGTCATGAGCGCACAATCCCTATACCAAGCTGGTAACTGTATTTGCCTGCTAGA
Source organism: Pinus taeda (assembly GCA_000404065.3). Lineage (NCBI taxonomy): Eukaryota > Viridiplantae > Streptophyta > Pinopsida > Pinales > Pinaceae > Pinus > Pinus taeda. The sequence goes on along the minus strand of APFE030166490.1, from coordinate 53,311 downwards.
TCTCCTGAGTGGTGGGGTGTCCTCTATTCTGCTTTATTCTCCTCTTTGTGCACTGAATTCAATTTCTTCCTCTTTATCTTGTTGTTGCTGCTACTTTTGACTGATCCCTATTTCAACATACTCATATGAAAGTAAGGGTACATGCCATTCTTCATTATCTTGAACAGGATTTCCATCATCATCCTATTCATGGAATATTATGTCTCTACTAACAAACACCTTCTGAATAGAAGGATCAAACAACTTATAAGCCTTATACTCACTACAATATCCAATGAAAGTACATTTAATGGCCTTTGTATCTAACTTCTTCCTATCTTCTTTGGGAACATGAACAAAAGCTTTACAACCAAACATTGTAAGGTGACTTACTACAGGCTTGAAACTAAACAATGCTTCGAAAGGGATTTTATAATCAAGGCTTTTAGTGGGACTCCTATTCTTCAAATATACTGCAGTATTAACAGCTTTTGCCCAAAAACCATTAGTTAGATTATTATCTTTCAGCATACTACGAGCACACTCCACCAATGTTTTGTTTTTCCTCTCTGCTACTCCATTCTGTTGAGGAGTGTAAGGTGTTGTAAATTGCTATTGTATCCCATGCTCTTTGCAGTACTTGATGAAATTCCCTTTCTTGAATTCTTTGCCTTGATTTTATCGAAGAATCCTGATGAACTTTCCTATCTTCTTTTCAATCATGCTCCTGAACTACTTGAAATATTCAAAGGCATGACTCTTATGTCTAAGAAAATACACCCATGTGAATCTTGTGCATTCATCAACAAAAATTAAAAAATAGTAGGCCCCACCTAACGATCTTGTTTGCATAGGCCCATATAAATCAGTGTGTACAAGTTCAAGTGTATCCCTCTATTTCCTATCTTTAACAACGGGAAATTCACCTCTATGTTGTTCTCCGAATGCACATGCTTCACAATCAATATGCAAGTTTTTCAAAACAGGGAGACCATTCACCATACCTTTGCAACAGTAGAAGATCACTGAAATTGATGTGCCCAAGTCGTTGATGCCACAAGTTTTCAGCAGACTTATTCAATGACATCAATGCTTGTTGTGGTGCACTCTTCACATCCAGTTTGTAGAGTCCTCCTATATGAACACCTATAGCAATAGGCTTCATATGATCCAACAAGTCTTCAATAATACAATAAGATTTAAAGAATTCTACCTTGAGATCCTGATCTGTTATCTTTGATACAGATATCAGGTTCTTCTTAATACCAGGTACATACCACACATCATATATAGTCCTGATGTTTCCATCACGCAGAATGACAGGGACATCTCCATATCCCTTGATCTCATACCCTCTATCATCTCCAAGGTAGACCTTCACTCCACTATTGGATTCTTTAAAATTTCTGAACCATTACTTTTTACCGGTCATATGCGAGGAGGCTCCCAAATTTACGAACCAAATTTCTCATTCATCCTCCTCAATGGCTAGTGCAGTCTTAGCCATAAATAATCTGACATCCTAGTTCTGATCTACATAAGCCAAATGACCTGCAGGTCTTCTTTACTTGTGCCTCTCCCTGTCTGCCTTCTTCTTACGGCAAAATTTAGCAATATGGCATATCTTACAATGATAAAAACATTTAGGAGCAACGTCATGTTTATGTGAGGTCATACCTTGTGGTGACCTTTTCCGTGATGCGCTGCCATTCCTGTGATCAGCCACTACTTTCCCCTTCGACTTCATCTTGGTCATCAATGCAAGATATGGATTTTGAGGTTTGAGGGACAACCTCCTTTCCTCTTATTGTAGCAAGATCCCGATAAGCTCTTCAAAGCTTGGAGGCTTTTCTCTTGCATTCAATCCCGTGATAACCATCTGATAATCATTCGTCATGTCATTCATGGTAATTGTCACCATATCAAAATTCGACACAACCTCACTGATATCACTTAGTCTATATTTAACATCTTTTATCTAGGATATGAATGAAGGTACAGACTCATTCTCCTCTATCTTGATGGAGAGAATCTTTTTCCTAAGGAACAAAGCTCAACTTGTGTTCTTATTATCATACATTTCTTTGAGAGTCTTCCATATTTCATTTGCCCTCTTGCACTCCTGAATGTGAGTGATCATGCAATCTTTGATTGATAACTTGAGGAGAACCTTTGCCTTCATCTCCCTTTTTTCCCTGTCTTGAATCACTATATTCGTTCAACCAGTTACAGTAGTCGAATTGACCTCATCATCAGTGCCAATGCCATAGGCATTCTGTCCCTCAAGCAGAGACTGGAGATTAAACTTCCAATTGGTGTAATTGAAACCATCAAGCTTATTGCTTTCATTGAGATAAGCTTCTGCAATCTGATTATTCATTAGAAAATACTTATTTGTGCTATTTTCTACCTCAGTAGACAAAGTGTGAAGTGCATTATCCAAGCACGCTGATGGTTCTTGCTTCTATCATCCTTGTCCCCATTTTTATCTAAATATGCATTCCATATTGTGTATCCAATAGCCCCTTTTTTGACATCCCATCTGCATCTTTGTTGTAGGCTTGACCGATATGTTGTATGGTAGAATGCTAGAGTGTGGTCCATAACCTTTTTATTCGACTTAACAAGCCTTGGAGGGTGTTCTGTTGTATATTATTCCTTCCCAAAATATGGTCTATAATACATTTGGAATCACCATAGATTTGTATTTGTGGGATATCCATGAATCTAGTAAACCATATTAACCCCCATAAGGCAATAACTTTTGCTTTCATACTCGATCCCTCTCCCACATACCAGTGTATCCAAAATTCTTGTTCTTCAGAAAACTTTATCCATACTCCACATACGCATCTCCCTCCTTGTGAAGCCCCATCAAAAAACCCTGCTGGATATGTGATCCTCGGAGCCATCCCCTTGTCTTCCTTGTTCTTTTGCAAGGTTCCATTCCCCTGAACTAAATTGATCCATCCTTCTATGTAATCAAAAATCATATCTTCTCTCCACTTTTTTGTTCCAAAGATAAGTTGATTGTGCCATTTCCAAATTTCCCAGAACATAGCGAGTGAGAGCATCCTCCATCTCGTGCATTGAGTACTCCACCATTTTAAGCAATCGTCTATGGAATTAAATTGAATATATGGTATCTTCATGTTAGTAGTGAGATGCTTCCAAATAAATATATGTTTGTTATCCTCTCCTTCCTCCCTACATAGGTAGCATATCCCCGGTCCATGTTGGTTCCTCTTTTGCAAATTATCACATGTAAGGTTATTGTTCTGCCATGTCAGCCACAGGAAAATGATTATCTTTACAGTGAGGTGTGTATGCCAGAACTTATAGAACCAACACCTGTCAGAGATCTGTAGTTCCTTCAGGCAGATATTGAAATATCAATCTACTACTTCTATCTCTCTGGATTTCTTCTTTTTTCCTATCCAAGTAATCCGATCTCCCTTGTTATCATAACAAACTCCAGCGCCCTTCACCAATTTTATGATTTGAATCCATTGTTGTTCAAATTTCCCTATGAAATTCAGTTTGTTGGGTTCCATCCATATTGGAATGTTGCTGATCCGATCTCAAAGAATTTGGTTCTAGACAAAGATCCCTTTTCTATTTAGGTGATTTATTAACTCTGTTGAACCCAACGGATCCGAGTTGGTACCTAATATACAATATTTTCCCAAAATAATCTTGTTTCCTATGCCAAACAGCCATCAGATGTTCTGTAAAAAAAATCCCTTTCACCTTGTTGAAATTGCACCAAATCTTGGATCCATTTTTTTTCCAATTAATCCCTGTCTCAACCAGCAATTCAAGTCCTGATTCTTAAGGTATTTGAAGCGAATCAACTTACCCCATATGTCATTACTAAAAATTCCCCTCCACAACGATTTGGGCAACAACGCCCAACCAAAATGTCTGACATTTATAATACCCCATCCTGCAAGTTTTTTTCGTCTGGCTATCTTTTCCAGTTTGACCAGATGATATTTGAAGATTTTACTTGCCACCGACCAAATGAATTGTGTCATTATACGGTTAATAGAATTTAATATTAGTTGCGGAATTCAGAAAATGTGAGTCCAATAGACCCCCAATTGCGTGAGCACTCAATGAGTGAGGGTGATATGGCCTCCAAATGATAAGCATCGATGTTCCCAACCCTTTATCCTCATATGGAATCTATCCACAAGCCACATCCAATCTATATTTATGTATTTCCATGGCTTTAGGTGATATCCCAAATATTTCATTCCCTTGTCCAAATGGTCCGCTTTCACCCCGAAATTCCTCTGAATATATATGTTATCATCCAGGTTACAGGAACCATATAGAATAGTTGATTTGAGCTCATTCAAAATGAGGTTAGTGGCTCTTCCCAAATTCTTGAAAACTTTGGAAAGAGCGAGCCATTTGAATCTGTTGATCATTCCTATCAACAGAATATCATCTACAAAGAAGTTGTGTAAGATAGAAATTTGACAACTAATTTTTAACGCTTCACACTAATTTGCAGTCACTGCTTCTTTATATGTAAACTTAGGCCGTCCATGGCCAGAATGAATAAGAGGGGACACAGAGAGCATCCTTGTCTAAGTCCCCTACCATCTCCAAAGAATCGAGATGGATACCCGTTAATTACCACAACATACCTGACCATTGTGATGCATCTCATTATCCATTTAGCCGCATTTGTTCTTATGCCGATTTTATGAAGAATCATTCACAAATATCCCCAGTCTAAGCAGTCGTATGCCTTTTTGATGTCGACCTTCATAACCGTTGCATTCATCTTTTTTGTTTTGTTAGTGTGCATACATTCTTGAGAAACCGTCACGGCATCATGTATTTGTATGTTATCTAGAAACCAATATTGTTCTGGGGAAATGAATTTTGATAGCGAAGCCTTAATCCTGGTGACGATTATCTTGGATATAATCTTATAAATAAGATTGCAAAGAGAAATTGGACGATAATCAGTGAAAGTGGTTGCCTTTGTCTTCTTCGATATATGTGTAATGTAGGTAGAATTTATATGAGGATGTATAGCTCCCGTAATTCCATATTCTTCTACCATTTTTAGAAGGTCCTCCTTAAAGATGTCAAGGAAGTGGACAAAGAATTCAACTGTCCAGCCGTCTAGGCCCAGGCTTTTGTCTCCCTTCAGTGATTTTATGACCTGGCTCATTTCCTCCACCATGACAGGATTATACAACTCCAAGTTCTCCTCCTCATCAAACATTGATGGGTATTCAATCACTGCCCAGACTTGCAATTCCGTGCCCTCTAAATCCATTCTTTTGTAGGTTTGTTCAAAATGTGTGGCTGCAAGTGCATAGATTTCTGATTGTTTGCTCTAATAGTTTCCAACGACATCGGCTATCTCCCATATGGTGTTCTATTTCCTTCTATGATTGGCATATTGGTGAAAAAACTTTGTGTTTTTGTCCCCTTCCCGGATCTAAGTAGCTTTGCTCTTTAAAAGCCATGTGATCTCCTTAACCTGTAGTATCTTCTTCTTTTTCATTTCGAGAGCATGGATTTGTTCCCTTACTTCGGCAGTCAGGGAGTGTGTGGCCATAAGATTATGTAGTGGCTTAAGGGTCATTTCTATTTCTATCATCTCTTGTTTCAGGCTCACCTTCCTCTTCTGATCCCATCTTTTAACCACTGCTTTTAGGTTTCCAAGCCTATATAGAATCCTTTCCATGGAGGAAAGGTCAATCATTTCATCCTTTTCTTCATACCAATATACACGAACAAGGGAATTGAAACCTAGGTCTTCCAGCGAAACCCTATTAAACTTAAAAGACAGACCAAGTCTTATATCAACACTGCGCCAAAGGAGAGTGATTGGCCGATGGTCTGACATACAGTTCTCGATAATACAGGATCTCACATCTCCCATGTTTTCTAGCATATGATCATGTATTAGAAATCGATCAAGTCTCTTTGCTATATAATTAATTCCACTTCTTCCATTGTCCCAAGTAGGTGCATTCTTGGTTGGGCAGATGTCTACTAGATTGTGTTCAAATATAATATCTCTGAGTTTTTGTGCCATCTTGTCCAACGTTCTGGATTGACCCCAAAACTCATCAATCCTAGTAGTATAGTTAAGGTCTCCTGCCAAAATAAGAGAAGACAAATGCAAAATTCCATATGCTTCCATGTTGTCTCAGAAACTCTCCCTATCCCTGTAGGGGGCATATACATTAAGGATGTGTGTCTTCCCTGGAATGACTCTGATACTTCCAGCCAAGAATATGCCCACAGAATAGGAAAAGGCCTTCATTTTTTCCCATCGGGGATCCCAAAGGGCTGCTAAACCCCCCAACCTTCCAGTGGCATCAGTAGCCACAATATACCATGTCAAAAGCATCCTCCGAAAATACTCAATAGCTTGAGAGGCCGAGTGCATTGATTCTTGAATGAGAATAATATTAAAAAAAGAAGAGAGAAAGAGCTCTTTGAGGGCGAGGAATTTTGGAAGGGCCCCCAAACCCCTAACATTCATGGAAAGGATAGAATTCATTTAAGTCTAGTAGTGGGTGTGCATGCTCTAAGGGCCCCGAGAGAGATAGGAGATGAAATAGGAATATCAATGAGGGAAGGAGAATTTGTCAGAATTGTATTAGTTTGGACAGGGCGTCTCCTAAAGTGTTTGCTACCTGTATTTTGTGTTCTTCTTACAGTTATATTGCCAGCAGAGGATGGGCTAATCACTAGGGACACAGAACCATGTGGTTTATGAATAGTGAGTGAGTGCAGGTCAAGTGTCTTTCTTTGCAGTAAGAAATCCATGTCACTATGAACAAAGTTATTAAGAGAAGAAACCAGAGAAATCAATGAGGTTGGCCTAGTTGGAGATGGAGTAGGTTGCGTGGTCAGAGAGGGAATTTTATGTGCCTATGTATACGTGGCATAAGAAGTGGAGGGAATGTCAACTAGAGGACTCTGAGACAATACCGAAATCGAGGGTGTCACAGGGGTAGTTAGAATTTCATATTGTCCAGTTGGGGTGAATCAACAGAAATATGTGAGCCGGAGTGTTCCGATATCAAGGGGGAGGTGTGAACATGAATAGAGAAAGATGCATTATTTTCAAAATGGGGTGATGGCTCAGAATAAAATAGGTTCGAGTGAATAGAGTTACTTGGATATGCGTGTTGGCCGCCTGGAGTCGCAGCGTGTCCTTGACGAGAGATGTAGCATTCAAACATGGTCTCCTTCTTGTACATGTGATTTGTCTCGTAACGTCCTTGTGAAGAACACCACCCTCCATTTCCTTTTGGGCAATTTGCCATTAGATGGCCAGTTTGATGGAAAATTAGGCATCTAAAGGGTATACCCCAAAAATCCAAACATTGCTTTATATCCTCCCATCTTAAATCAATATGGTCTCGAAACACCTCTTCGAAATCCTTCTCAATTAGGACCCATGCGACCCTTTTGTCCCTGGCCCCAGACAGCGTGGGTTGACATATATGAATTTTCCTATGGTATTGCATATATCTATGAACACTTCCTTAGTCCAAAACTCTAAGGGAAGTCCTGATAATTTAACCCAAATGAGTTTGTTTTTAGGCGTTTGCTTCAACGGATTAAAGCCCACATAGAAAACCACGACCCTTAACCCATGGCAGCGCTAATATTTTCTGTAAATCCTCCTCGCTAAGGAAATGGAAGTTGTACCAGCCTCCCATTAATCTTACCACTGTAAGTATGTATCCCAACAAGGATTTCCATTTTGACGCAAGCCAAATTTGCATCTCTCCGTCCTCAATCTCAACCAAATACCATTTTCCCACCAGTGCCATTTTCTGAGGGCTAATTACTCTATCTAGAAGAATGTCATGGCTGAAGGATAGAATGGGTGTGGAGCAGTAATTTGGATGGCACGATGTTTTTTGCCACCCCGTCTTCCACCACCTTTTTTATGAACATTGTGTATTACATGCACTTGATGCTCGCCATCTAACCACACATCTCTGCGATCACTTAGGGTTGTCAGTGGAGGGGAGTGGGCCCTGTTTCATGTCATCTCCAATATAGAGTGGTGTCGTGACTCTGCTTCCACCGTGGCTTGGATGAATGCCTTGTGGGCTGAGGTGTAAGACGTAAAGGGGTCCATCAGCAATCTGATAAGTGTAAGGATCAAAGCCTGGCAATTATGGCGTCCCGCCAACCAAGATAATGCTCTGTAGGAATTAAATGCTAGTTCTCCCTTCAGCAGAGAGCGCAGTTCCCAGGCCTCAACCAACCCGGATCTCGCAAACCAAGGAGAAGGAACGCCACCAAAACAACTCTCTTATATCGATAGAATGTACTTCGGATCCGAAGATGATTTAAACCCAAAAAAGTGTTAGCACGTAAGAGGGGCAGGTGAAAACGAGAGTGTGCTAAGTGTAATAATCAGGACACCCATCATTTCAAAGAAGGAAAACCAACTTACTGGCCATCAGACTTTTAAAATTTTAAAAAATCTTGGAAAATTGAATTTCTGGATTCCGGTGTTTTCCCCCGTGGAAAAACCAGAGCAGACAAGAACCAACCCCAGACCAGGATTCAAGATTCTAAACCATCACAGCCGCAGATGCAGAAACAACCCCAGCATGACCACCATCGATAGCACATCGGAATGGCGAAACTTTTACAAGGCTGAGAAACGAAAAACAGGCTTGTCCATTTATACCAAAATGTATATAGACCTTGTGTCTGTAAACATGATCCTTCTACCAGAAAAAATGATGGGCAAGTAATAGCTAGGGGTTAGTCCTGATTGGCATCTGATCTGCTAGAAGAGTGGACAGAGTGTGTCTTAAAGATGCAAATCAAGATGTATACAACAGAGAGAAGAAACAAGATTATATGGAGTAATTCCGAAAAGAGAAGAGGTGAGAGAAGTTCAAATAATATAACGGGCATCGCATTAAGAGCATGGAGAGGTACAAACCTTCCAATACAAATAGTCCCCAAACTTTGCCTAACATTTATACACCATTATAACATGAATTGAAACATGGAAAATATAATACCTGAATCTATGTATAGTCCAAACCATAGTGTATTCTCCAGACATCCAAATGTAAAACTCGCGGACTAGTAGAGATTCAGACCAACACCACTCTGCGCGCCACTTTGAGCAAAATGCTTTAATTAGTTACAAGCTGATGAATTTCAGAACTTCTTACCTCAGAAAGTGGAGAAAAATTGCCAGGTGTGGCAGCGATCTCCCAAGATCGTCTGGTCAAGGCTACTCCTTTGCTCACAACGCTATCTTCTGTGTTCTGTGCAGGCACAAATCTCACCCCTCTCTCTATATATATATATTAAAAATCTTGTCCCTATTCAAATGAATCGTCGTGGGTTTAATCGATTATCCCAAACCTAAAAATGGAATTAAATTACTATCCCATATTTCCCCAACCAGTGTTCGCCCACAAGGACGATAGCGCAGTCACATTATGGGTGCGGGCCCCGTGAAGCCATTAAATTCCACAAGGTAGCATTTCAAATATTTTTCTAGCATTACCTCATTGCTTCCCTCAAGCTTATGTAAGATTGAAATGGCTATCATGTATATTGTATTCACAATTTGCCCTGAGCTAGGGCGTCACATATAATGCACTAAAGTTTTCATGTATTTAATTGCGTTTTCTAAAAGAGTATTTATGTTCAGTAGACTTACATACCAATCAACGTTTTCACTATTAAACTTGATACCAATCAACTATTCAAGGTTATTCCAACCAACCCACGTGGAGTCCATTATCTTGGGATTATGCCCACCAAGTCACTGTGACACTCGGCATATGACACTTTGTTCAATTCATTAGCAAAAATTATCTCATTTAGTTGAGCCAGGGTTCATAATTTTGATTGATACCGATATTTCCCAAAAGCCTCCGCAATAGTTCTCTCTTCTTAAGTTGAAAAACGACCGGGAATCATTTTTCAAAATGGGATGTGAAATGCACTTATCCGAAAAATTATAGAATATCATCAGTCATATTACCATTATCATGTATATAAATCCTTGATGTTAAAGTGGACCTTATTGAATTCCCCGTTTCCTTTTATAGGTTACATGACTTAACACAAAAATCCCAAGGAGTCTTCCTCCCCTTGAATTAAACCAACAAAAAATAGTATTGTTTTCAAAGGTGTTGTGGGAAAATGAAGTTTGATTTCCGTAGACCATGGGTTGGGGGTTCACATTATGCAGCTAACTATACTCTACTCACTTGGCCCTTGTCTCAGAACTAATATTAATTTGTATATATGTTAGATGATTTTTAAAAAAAATATGTTCCTGTTATTCGGGTTTATTATATTAAGAAATTAAACTCATTATAAGGGTTTATTATATTAAGAAATTAAACTCATTATAAGTATATATTTATATATTTATTATAAATTCAACTTGTTATATGCAAAATTTTATGGAAGTGGGAAGAATTTCTATCTCTATTCATATGGATATATATTTATAATTGATTTAAATAAAAAGTACAAATATAATTTGAATATAATTTTTAAATTATAAAAATTAGAATTAAACTAAAAAGTTAACTAATATAGTCAGCGCGTAGTAATACAATTGGAAAAAAATAGGTTGGCAAGCTCTTATGTATCAAAGTGATCATAAGTTCAATCCCTTAGACATGTCTCTCATAAGAAGAACCTAGAAAAATAAAAAGAAAAAAGTTAACTAACATAGTTATATAAATTAAATGGCTTCTAAACATAGATAATCATCAAAACACGCACTTTACAATAAATATCACATTGTCATGATTAAAAAAATCATAAAATTTAACTATGCTATAAGTCTATTATTATTATAATATGAGTTAAACATATATATTTGATGGGAATAAAGGACATAACTACTTTTGAGATACATCTTAACCTTTGATTTGTGATTACTACTAAGAATATTTTAAAATATTCTATGGAGGTTAAATCTTGCCATCGATAGGTGTGTCTATTTAGTAATAGGGTTATAATATTCGTCTATTTAGTAATAGGGTTAGAATATTCATAGTTGTAGCTGCATATCAAAGGTTGAGATTGATATTGGAAGTATGTCATTTATGCCCTTCAAATTAAACTGATTGATTAAAAACAAAATAAAATATGAACATTAGTTACAGTTTTTTTGGCATGTACTATTAGTAGGTCATGTTATTGTCACAAAACTTATTTACAAGTTAGGTAACTCTATTTGGTAAATTCGGAGTGGATCTCTATGATTAAGATTCTGTTACATTGTTAAAAAATGTATATAGTTTAATATTTATATATATATATATTATATATAGATTATATATATATATATATATTTTATATATTATATATATATATATTATATATATTATATAATATAATAATAAAGCACTTATAATTTAGTTAAATTTTATAAATTTATAAAATTTTGGCAATGTGAGATGTTTGATGTCTCTTGTTATTTATCACTCATCTAATTTAGATGAATATGCTAGTAATTATTGATAATCAAATTAAAATTATCGAAGACCGATTCCAAAATAGATAGGCATATCAACATAATTATTAGAATAAAATAATTTGAAACTTTGATGTAATTTTTCTTTTCATATCAATATTTTTTCATTAAATGTTGATACATTTTACATAATTTAATTAATAACTAGCATATATCATTTTTAATTATACAATATGCAACATGTAATCATGGACTACCTTATAATTATAGATGTTGTCCTACAGACTTTTCGTAGAGTAAATGAATTCTTCCATCTATGATGACTCATGCAAATGTCAAAAAGTACATTATTTTATGAGAGATATAGTTAGTAATAGGTACTTTCATGCTTTAATCACAAATTTTCTTTTATCATGTTCCTTTTGGTAGAATAAATCAGTTCCCTACATCATGTTGACTTATGTTACTTGATGTTTTAATTATGATTCTATTTTATCATGTTCTATTGTCATGAGATAGTTGAAAAATAAATGTGAAAACCATTAAATTAACCTTGATGGTGAATAGCATTTAAAGAGGGATATTCTCATAGAACTATCGGTAATGTTTCCTTCTCCTTACTACAACCTTTTCGTTTATCACTTCAATTCTTTTAGAAATGAATATTGGGTTCCTATGTTCAATTTCTTCATTTTGTGCATAACATTTGATATCTTCTCTTTAAATATTAATAAACTTTACACAATTTAATTAATAACTAGCATATATCATTCTTAAATATACAATTTACAATAGGTAATCACGGACTACCTTATAATTATATATGTGGTCCTACATGCTTTTCATAGAATAAATGAATTCTTCCATCTATGATGACTCATGCTAATGCTATCTTTAAAGTAAATTATTTTATGAGAGTTATAGTGAGTAATAGGTGCTTCCATGCTTTAATCATGGATTTTCTTTAATCATGTTCCTTTTGGTAGAATAAATAAATTCCCCACATCATGTTGACTTATGCTACTGTGCTTCCATGTCTTAATTAGTATCCTCTTTTATCATTCTCTCCTTAGTTCAAATTTAGAGAACCAATTGCACACCAAAAATTAATTTACATTAGAATAATCACACATATAAATGCATCAAATTATTGGTTGAAGATGGAAATTCTATCTTATTGAGCAAATCTTTCAACCAAACACTAATCTAGAAATTATTTTAGTTGGACTAAATATCTCATATCTAACTAATTAACAAATGCATTTAATGACGAGGAACATCAATAATATGCACAAGAAAAGTAGGATTTAATTCTCCAAGTCCCTACCTTAATGAGTACTTGTCTCTGATCTTCATGTCTGCAATGTCCAAAATCGCATTGTAACAATGGTTGTCTCAATATTAAATTCAATCAAGTGTGGTCAACCATGTTTATTTTAGGGTTTATAATATTTATCCTTGGGTTTATAATATGTATCCCTTGGGTTTAATATTATTTCCTTGGGTTTTTAATATTAATCCCTTGGGTTTATAATACCTTGGGGTTTAGAATTAATTCATTTGATTTGCAATATCAATACCTTAGGTTTATCAATGTAAGGGTTCATATTCCTAGGGTATAATATTATTCAAAAGTTTAATAATATTAATCATAGGGTTTAAATATAAATCCATTGGATTTATAATCATGGCCAATAATGCACAACTATGGTTCAATGTCACATTGTGATAAAGATTGTCTCAATATGAAAATCAACCATGGTCAAGCATGGTCAAATGCTACATTGTGACAAAGACTCTTTCAATATGAAAATCAACCATGGTAAAACATGGTCAACCATGTTTATTTTAGGGTTTATAGTATTTATCTTAGGGTCAACCATGGCTAGTCATGGTCAATCATTGTCAACCGTGTATAACCATAGTTAATCATGGTCCAACGTCACATTGTGAAAAATATTGTTTCAATATGAAAATCAATCATGGTCAACCATACTGAACCATGGTTCAACATCATATTGTGACAAAGTTTTTCTCAAGATGTAAATCAACCATGGTCAACCATGTTTATTTTGGCATTTATAATATTTATCATAGAGTTTATATATCTTGGTTTGTAATATTTATATTAGGTTTTATCATATTATTTTATCAACATGAAAATAACCCATGGTCAACCATGGTCCAACGTCGCATTGTGACAAAGATTGTCTCAATATGAAAATCAAACATGGTCAGCCATGGTCCAATGTCTCATTGTGACAAAGATTGATCCAAGTGGATGTTGGTGGCCACCCACCTATTCCACTTGGACCCCCACCATTGTCTCTTTCAGTTTTTCAATTTCCCTAATTGTAGACATTTTACTATTTTTGGTAGTTTTTCGAGTCCTCAAATTTCGGAGTCGTTTTTAGGACCTAAACAACGTTTCTTGGATAAACTTGGGCCAACATGAGTCTTTAACCCATGTTGGCCACTCAAAAGTTGTAGTCTTTAGATAGATCTTTCGAAAGAGTATTATGTGTGTCAAACGGAGATCGCCAAAGTTACAACTCCGAGAAGTTGATGTACCAATTTACCCAAACAGGGCCCATAGTTTTGGTGCTTCATCTCCTAGGGTGACGTTTTTTTATGTTTAGGGTTTTCCATTGTTTCTCAATAATAAATAGGCCCTTGAGCCTCATTGTAACACAGTTTAGAGGCATGTAGCTACCACATATCTTCTTTGGTAGCGATCCCGAGGAGTTACGCATGGCTATGACCATTTAATTCTTCGGTTTCGAATTAAGTTTGGTGGCAGGGTTTTTGGTATGTGACTTTATTGCGGGTTTAATGTTTGTTGTCCGCCCTCTGTACTGACCTCAGGCTTGCGACTATGGGTTATCACTTTCACCGAGGGTGTTGGGAAGTCATTTCTCCTATGTGATGGTTTGGCTCTGTGGGTGCTCTGTGTTTTCACCTCGTATTTGCGATGGATGGTAAGTATCGTGCCTTGTTTGCTCCGTATGCTGGTTTACTGCACCTTGTTGGTTCTTTGTGGTTTATTGGTGTTGTGGCTCTGCTTGTTCTCTCTGGTCTGTCGTTGTTGTGCCTCTGCTCATTCTCTGTAGCGATTCACTGCTCTGGTGCTTAGAGGGTTTCAGGTCTTCTTCCTCTCACAAGTCTGTTTGTCTCTGTTATTTGCTTCTAGCTCATCTCTGCTCTATTTGTTGTGATTTGTTTGTTGACGTTGGGTCTGGTTATGGTTCGGCTCTGCAAATCTCAGGTCCCTGCTTGGCCACTACACAGGATGACTCGACGCCCTCAGTCTCAGGTAAGCTCCTCCTTCCGATTTCAATTTCATTCCCTATTTTTAATGGTCCTAATGCTTTGGCTCCTTTGTGAGCAGGCAGAATGTGCCCATGGCTCTTCCATTGGTGGAAACCCTCTGTTGCGGGTCTTGGCTCTCATCCTTCGTCATGAAATCAGTTCTTCTCTAGGTAAAGTCCTCATTCCCCTTCCAGTTGGCTATTCACTGTAGTTTTTTTTACTTTCATGGCTCAAACTGACCGCTGCCTGCTTTGTGGTGATGTGCAAGCCCTTCTAGGGAAGCGCTTCTCCACAGCTTCATCCCGGGGACTGTTCGTGGGATTAAGGAAACCCAGGTAGGGTCTTTCCATGGTTGTAGTGGTTTCTTGCTTTCTTTGTTGTGTGTCTAGTTTGCAGTTGTTCTGTCACTTGCTCTTGTCTATAATTTGGCTATACCCTTGAGCTTTTGGGTCCTTTGTGTTTGTATGTGATCTCTGAGGTGTTCATGCCCTCTCTATAAGATTTAGGCCTAGCTAGTGGACTGTAATGTGTTTTGGTTTCATGGGTTTGGAACCACCCACGATTTCCAGATTACAGATTTTGTACAATGAATTTTTATTGAACGAAAAATGAAAATTCCATATACAGGAAATGATTTTTGTTTAAATGTAGAATGTAATAGTACCTGGGGTTTGTTTTTTTGAGAAAAGAAATCTATATACTGGTGCACCTTTGTTTGGGTCTCGGTCTTGAAATGTTGCTTGTTACAGAATGCTTGTTGATGCTTGTTCGAATCTTTTGAAAAAAAATGGTTTCACTTTCTTGCTTTCATTTTGATGACTGAAACATATATGCACAGAGAATGTAATGAGATTTAATCTACTTTAGTAAATGTCAGATTTTGAATTGTTAGCTATTATAGAAATTGAAATAATTTTTGGGTTACAACTTCTGGGCTCTCTCTCCTCTCTGGATGGCAGCCCCTCCATCCTCTCTGATTTTTCCTTTTCAATACATTATTAACAACTCTTTTATAGTTTCAGGAATTGTTCCTCAATTACTTTTCAGTTGCTAAAACAGTTTCTTCAAACAAGTTCCTAACTAATCCTATTTTGTCTAATTTAAAAACTAACAATGTCTGAGTCAGCCTTAATTTTAAATGACACAAAATGAAACTAAATGAAACAAAAACTTGAAGTATTTTCCTCTCTATCTGTCAAAATAAAACGAAAAATAAAAAAAATCTCCTAGCTGTCGCCTCTTCACTCGGATGCTCCTGCATCAGGCTCCCTGGGTAAATTAAACTCATGGATCCTGTCCATGAGCTCTTCAATAGAGTACCCGGTGCTTTGAATCTAGCCAACATCTAACCAAGAACTATCTTCAATAGGATGACCCTTCCACTTGACTAGGTACTACAAATATTCCTTCCTTTGAGTCTATCTGGCCACCTTGGTATCTAGGATCTATTCAATCTCTAGAGGTTTTGCTAGGGGCATTTGTTTAATCCACGAATCAATCTCTTTCTAGGTGTCTCGTGTTCGTCTTTCTGAACTATCTTCTTCATCTGCCACAGTGTAGGGGTACAGATCTACCACATTGAAAATGGGTGAAACTCCAATACGAGGGGGTAGCTGCGATTCGTAAGCATTCACAGAAAACTTCTGAAGAATCCTGCAAGGCCCAATTTTTTTCCATTTCAACTTGTTATATTTTCCTTTAGGAGACCTTTCCTTGTGTAGGTGTGCTAATACCAGGTCCCCTACGTTGAATTGTACCTCCTGCCTTTTCAAATCTACCTTTTGCTTGTATCTTTGGTTGTTATCTTGTAATTTTAATTTCACTTGTTCATGAAGATCGTTGATTGCCTTTGCGAAATATTCCGTATAGGATATGGAAAGGAATACTGCTCATGTTTCAGTTGGGCGAATTGTTATAAGAAAATTCCACTTGTGCAAGCACACAATCCCACTGTTGAGAATTTTCTCCAACCAAACTCCTCAATAAGTTTCCCAGACTTCGGTTCACCACTTCGGTTTGACCATCGGTCTGTGGGTGATAAGCTTTACTGAAGTTTAGTTTGGTGTCTAATTTTTCCCATAGGGTTCTTAAAAAATGTCCTGTAAACTTAACATCTCAATCCGAAACAATAGACTTCGGCAAGCCATGTAATATGATTATCTCAGTAAAGAACAAATGTGCTACATGTGTGGCGTCACTAGTTTTCCTACATGGAATTAAATGTGCCATTTTGGTAAACGATCCACCATCACCATGATGGAATCGAATCCCCGTTGTGTCTTCGACAAACCTAAGACAAAGTCTAAAGTGATAGAGTCCCATGGTCTGTTCGGAATAGGTAAGGGTGTATACAACCTTGCGTTCTGGATGTGTCTCTTTGCAAGCTGACACACTATGCATCTAGTCACAAACCTCTATACATATCTATGCATCTTCAGCCAATAGTAAAAGTGACTCAACTGATCCAAGGTCTTGTCTATGCCAAAATGTCTGGCTAAACCTCAATTATGCTTTTCCTGGATTAATTTCTCTCTCATAGAACATTCCGGAATTCACAATTGCCCTCCTTTGAACAACAACCCTTCCTGCATATTATAGTCCAGCCATGAACTATTATCTCTCAACAACGGGTTTTGGCAAGCTTCATAAGCTTCCTTAAAATCTGCATCTGCCTTATACAAGTCCTTAAGATGTTCAAATCCTAATACTTGTATCGTACTTTCCTGTAGGATCAAATTCCTCCTGCTCAACGTATCTGCCACTTTGTTGGCTTGATCGCTGATGTGTTTCAACACAAATGTAAAACTCTGCAAGTACTCCACCCACTTTGCATGTTTATGGTTCAACTTATGCTACTGCATAATATACTGCAACGCAGAATTATTTGAAAACAAGACAAATTCATTAGCCAACATATAATGTCTCCAATGCTTCAGCGCTTGAACCACTGCGTAAAATTCCTTTTCATAAGACGTGTGCTTCTACCTAATTTCATTTATTTTCTCACTGAAATAGGCTATTGGCTTGTCCTCTTGACTGAGTATTGTACCAATGGTTGTCCCATTGGCATCACAACGAACTTGAAAAAGTTTGTTAAAGTCAGGTAATCTCAAAATCGTTTTTCTATTAATTTTCCTTTTGAGCAGCTGAAAACTCTTCTCTGCCATTTCTGTCCAATGGAATGGCTAATTTGTCTTCTTAATGGTGTCCAACATGGGTGCACAAATCCCACTGAAATTTTTAATAAATTTCTGACAAAAACTCACCAATCCATGAAAACTCCATACCTCAAACAAACTTTTGGGGTATGGACAACTAACTATGGTTGCAACCTTTTTCGGTTCCATTTTTAGTTCATTCTCGGAAATCACAAATCCCAAATAAATTAATTCTTTCTTGAATAATGAACATTTCTTCAAATTTATCATAATTTATTCTGCTGTAATTTTTCCACTGCATACCTCACGTGTCGAAAATGCTTTTCCTTTGTCTTGTTGAATATAAGTATATCATCCACATATGCAATCACAAATTTTCCTGAATTCCTTCAGCATATCGTTCATCAACTGCATGAATGTGCTAGGGGCGTTGCTCAATCCAAATGGCATAACTAGCCATACAAGCCTTCATTAGTCTTGAAAGTTGTCTTCCACTTGTCACCTTCTTGAATTCTGATTTGGTGGTAGCTGCTTTTCAGGTCTATCTTTGAAAAGTACACTACTCCACTAAAACAATCCATCATATCATCGATCCGAGGTAAAGGGAACCTGTACTTGATAGTAATCTTGTTAATGGCTCAGGAATCCATGCACATTCGCCACTCACCTCCTTTCTTGGGAGCTAAAACAGTCGGAACTGCACAAGGGATTAAACTCTCCCGAATCAGTCCTTTATCCAACAACTCCTGCACCTGCTTTCAGATTTCTTCATTATCCTTCAAACTCATCTAGTAGGCAGCCTTGTTTGGCAAACTGGCTCCTGGAATAAAATCAATATGGTGACTAATGCTCCACTTCGGTGGTAATTTGTCTGATAGATCGTCTACCACAATATCACTAAACTCTTGCAACATGTCTTGTATCTCTTTAGGTAAGTCGGTGACTTCAGTATGGATCAATACTGGTTTTGGCCTTCGCACAACTACATGCTTCACCTCGTCATCCTCCATCTATCGCAAAAATTCATTTTCACCTAACAGTAGTGCTTTTGTCCCACTAGTTTCTACCGCATCCTCTTCTTTCATGGGCATTTCCCATCTTTAACAAAATTGTAACAATTTGTTGCCCCATCATGGATGACCTTCCTATCATACTGTCATGGTCTGCCCAATAGAATATGGAACATGTCCATAGGCATGATATCGCAACTCACTTTGTCCTTGTACTTGCCAATATGAAACTCTACTTCACACTGCTCATCGGCCAGCAGCTGGTGGCCTTTCTGCAACCACGACACCCTGTATAGAGTTGGGTGCTTCAACTTCTTCAAACCCAATTTTCCCACCATTTTAGTAGCTACCAGATTATCAGTACTTCCACTATCTACAATTAATTTGCATCATTTCCCATGCAACTTGCATACAGTCCAGAACAATGTTTTCCTCTGTGTTTGATCAGCTACTTCCTTAGCTAGTTTTAATAATACCTTGTTCAACACCAAGGCTTCCCCAGTCTCTGGCATATTTTCCACCTCTTGTGGCAGTGCCTCTGCTTCGTCAGGCCAAGCGACATATTCTCCCCTCTACCCAGTTTGTTCATTTTCAGGATATTCAAAGGACGTGTGTCCCCACTTGTGACACTTGTAGCACTGATAGGCATTCCTCTGCCTCTGCCATTACCTCTTCCTCACTGGTATGACCTTCCTCCTCTGGTGTTACCTTCCCTTTCACTTTGTCCCGAAGTCTTCAAACTACTGCCCTCTTCATTGCTATTGGCAGTCCCACCTCTACCAAAGGTTTGTCCCCGACCTCTACCAGAACCACATCCTCTTTTGGCATTTTGTTTCCTAGCAATCTTTTCCTCTGCCTTCAAAGCACTCTGATAAGCTTCCTCTATGGTCTTAGGGGGAAGAATACTAATTTCGTCTAAGATCTCCATTCCTAGACCATTTACAAACCTCACTGTTTTCTCAGGGGTATCTTCAACATAACTAGCTCTCAGGTTAACTTTATAAAATTCTTCAGTATATTCCTTCACGGTCATCATTCTCTGCTTCAGGTTCTGTACTTGTCTATAAAGGGAAATTTGATAATATTTAGGTAGAAACTTGCTCTTCATTCTAGCAACCATCCTGTCCCATTTTTTAATAAACGGTTTGTTTAATCTCCTCCTTTCTGCCTGTACACTGTCCCACCATAAAGCTGCATGTCCCTTCAATTTGGTGACAAAAAATGTAATCCTCTTGTCTTCGCTGATTTCTTCATACTCAAAATATTTATCTAGTTCAATTATCCAGTCTAACAATGCCTTTGTGGACAAACTACCATCATAATTAGAGAGCTCTGTCTTGGCTTGCTGCTAGCCAAAAAAACTGACCTCAATAGTTTAATTTCTGTTCCTTCGTCATCTGACCCATCCATCGTGGCTATGTTTTCCTCCTCACTGTCATCCCCACCTTCCGGATCTTTACACCTTCCTGCTTCCACTACTGCCAAACGTGTAGTTAAATTCCTAATTTCTTCTCGTAGCCCTTCATCTACTACTCTTTTGATGGCTCTTCCTCGACCCCTTCTTCCTACCTCCATTTTTACTGAGAGAAAGGACAACTTGCTTTGATACCAAAAATTGGTGGCAATCCCAAGGAGGGATGCATGGCTGTGACCATTTAATTCTTTGGTTCCGAATTAAGTTTGGTGGCAAGGTTTTTGGTATGTGACTTTATTGTAGTTTAATGTTTGTTGTCCACCCTCTTTACTAACCTCGGTCTTGTGAATATGGGTTATCACTTTCACTGAGGGTGTTTGGAAGTCATTTCTCCTGTGTGATTGTTTGGCTCTGCGGGTGCTTTGTGTTTTCACCTGGTATTTTCAATGGATAGTAAGTATCATGGCTTGTTTGATCCGTATGGTAGTTTACTTTACCTTATTGGTTCTCTGTGGTTTATTGGTGCTATGCCTCTGCTCGTTCTCTGTGGTCTACCATTGTTGTGCCTCTGCTCGTTCTCTGTAGCGACTCACTACTTTAGTGCTTGGAGGGTTTTAGGTCCTCTTCCTCTCGCAAGTCTATTTGTCTGTGTTATTTTCTTCATGCTCATCTCTGCTCTATTTGTGGTGATTTGTTTGTTGATATTGGGTCTAGTTACGGTTCAGATTTGCAAATATCAGGTCCCTGCTTGGCTGCTACATAGGATGACTCGGCGCCCTCAGTCTCAGGTAAGCTCCTCCTTCCGATTTCAATTTCATTGCCTGTTTTTAAAGGTCCTAACACTCTGGCTCCTTGTTGAGTAGGCAAAACGTGTCCATGGCTCTTCCACTGGTGGAAACCCTCTGTTGCAGGTCTCAATTCTCGTCCTCTGTCATGAAATCAGTTCTTCTCTAGGTAAATTCCTCATTCCCCTTCCAGTTTGTTATTCACTGTTGTTTTTTTGACTTTTGTGGCTCAAACTGACCGCTTCCCTACTCTGTGGTGGTGTGCAGGCCCTTCCAGGGAAGCACTACTCCACAACTTAGTCCTGCAGATTGTTGGTGGGCTTAGGGAAACTCAGGTAGGGTCTTTCTATGGCTGTAGTGGTTTCTTGCTTGCTTTGTTGTTTGTCTAGTTTGTTGTTTCTCTGTCGCTTACTCTTGTCTGTAATTTGGCTATACCCTTGAGGTTTTGGGTCCTTTGTGTTTGTATTTGATCTCTAAGGTGTTCATGCCCTCGCTATAAGATTTAGGCCTAGCCTGTGGACTATAATGTGTTTTGGTTTCATGGGTTTGGAACCCTCCATGATTTCCAGATTACAGATTTTGTACAGTGAATTTTTATTGAACAAAATATGAAAATGCCATGTATAGGAAATGCTTTTTGTTTAAATGTAGAATGTAATAGTACCTGGGGTTTGTTTTTTTTTGAGAAAATAAATCTATATGTTGGTGTACCTCTATTTGGTTCTCGGTCATGAAATGCTGCTTGTTACAGAATTCTTGTTGATGCTTGTTCGAATATTTTGAAAAAAATGGTTTCACTATCTTGCTTTCGTTTTGATGCCTGAAACATATATGCATAGAGAATGTAATGAAATTTAATCTACTTTATTAAATGACAGATTTTGAATTGTTAGATATTATAGAAATTCAAATAATTTTTGGGTTACAACTTCTAGGCTCTCTCTCCTCTTTGGATGGAAACCCCTCCACCCTCTCTGATTTTTCCTTTTCAATACATTATTAGCAGTTCCTTTACAGTTTTAGGAACTGTTCCTTAGTTACTTTTTAGTTGCTAAAATAGTTTCTTCAAACAAGTTCCTAATAATCCTATTTTGTCTAATTTAAAAACTAACAATGGCTGAGTTAGCCTTAATTTTAAATGACACAAAATGAAACTAAATGAAACAGAAACTTGAAGTGATTTCCTCTCTATCTGTCAAAAAAAAAAAAAACATCTCCCATTTGTCGCCTCTTCACTCGGATTCTCCTGCATCATTCTCATAGATAAGCTACCATCACCCAAGCTAGCTTATTTCCATTCTGTATGTAAGCATATTTCAGTTCTTTGATATTAATGAAATGAAGTTTTATTTCTGTTGCATCTTTGTGTTCATGTTTATATATGTATTTTTTCGCGTTCCTACATAATTCTAGATCAAATATTGTGTCAACATTAAAATCAATAATTGCCGACCATGGTCAACCATGGTCAAATGTTGCATTATGACAAGGATTCTCTCAATATGAAAACAATCATGGTCAACTATGTTCTGATTGCATTGTGACAAAGATTGTCTCAATATGAAAATCAACCATGGTTAGGCATGGTCAATCATGGTCAACTATGATCAATAGCCATGGTCACACTATGACAAATATTTCTCTTCATCCAATGTTAGATTGTGATAACTATGGTCATCCATGGTCAACCATGGTCCAACGTCGCATTGTGACAAAGATTATCTCATTCTGAAAATCAAACATAGTCAACCATTTTCCAACATTGCATTGTGGTAGAGGTAGTCTCAACGCGAAAATCAATCAACCATGGTCAACCATGGTCAACCATGTTTATTTTAGGGTTTATAATATTTATCTTTGGGTTTATATACCTTGGGTTTATAATATTTATACCTTGGGTCTATAATATTTATCCCGTGGGTTTAATTTTATTCCCTTGGGTTTATAATCCCTTGGGATTTTAGTATTAATCCCTTGGGTTTATTGTTCCCTTGGGTTTATAGTATTTATCTTATGGTTTGTATTGTAGACATTCCTTGTAGATTCAAACTGCAAATTGTAATATGCTAAAGCAATTGACTTGAATCTACTATATTCATTAGCAGAAACAAGAAAAAATTGATGAAATCACGAAGCATAAAAGAGAGAATTTAATCACACATAACACAATAATTTTCCGGGAAATGCCACATCTAAAAACCTCTATTATCTTTATATTTCATTAATTAGAAAATATAAGACAATTATAATGCTTTGCTCAACCCAAGAAACCTCTACACTATCTCAATCTATCTCACTCCTTCACAAACCATCTCAAGCCAATACTTAGCCCATTCTGTTGCCTGTCAAGATCCTATTTCCTTGCATAGTTTCCTTGGGAATTAGACCATATTTCATTGGGAAATTCCAAAAATATGAATTGCACAATACTCATAGGACTTCCTCTGATTGCATGCACCACATGTACAATTCAAATGATTATACAACTTATAATACATTGTCCCTTAACTCCAATCTCAAGTGGGTCTTTCTCTTATCTAACATGCATGAGTTAATTATGGGTAAGTCTTTAGTTTATTAGTTGATTAGTGTTGGTTACACCCACTACTGTAGGTTACACCCCACTACTGGATCTCCCACTAATTCATCCATCAGTTGGAACTAGTTTAATTGAATTTAACTCAGTTAAACTGAATTAAATAATTACAACTCAAAATAAACTCAACCAGGGCTCCTTAAAATTAGGAGACACTCTACATGGCTCTAGTTAGACTCTCAACTCAAATTAACTGAGCTAGCCAAGTCAAATTAACTCCATCATCTTGGTTCTCCTCTACACACAATCTCGTAGATGGTGATACCAGATGTCGATATGCTTGGACCGATCATGAAAAATTGGATTCTCAAAGAATTTGATACAACTCTAATTGTCATAGTAAAACACTGTAGGATCCATTTGTTGACCAAATATTCCAACAAGGATCTTCCTCATCTAGATAGCCTCACAAGTTGTTTGATTAGCAACCATGTATTTTTCTTCTGCTAAACTGAGTGAAACTGATCTTTGATTCCTGTTGTACCAAGAAACTATTGTTGATCCAATACTGAAGATTCCGCTTGATGTGCTCTTCCTATTAGATGGACTCCCTGCCCAATCTACATTTGTGAAGCCTTGAAGCTTCACTCCCTCTGTCTATATGTACTAAAGACCAAACCGTGTGATGCCCCTAAGGTATCTCAACCATGGCTTGACTAAGCTATTTAAATAAAAAACACATTTTTGGTGGTGTTTTCACCACATACATAAGTGAAACCACAAGTTGTCTATAAATATTAGCCTCCACTACTTCACTTGAAGTAACATCTTCCTCCCTCCAATTACCTACTGGACAAGTATCCATGGGTTTGCTACTCTCCATGTGGAACTTATTAAGTATATCGTTGGCATAATTGCCATGAGAGAAAAATAGTTCATCATCTCCTTGCCATACTTCTATACCAAGAAAGTAATGCATAAGCCCTATGCCCTTCATCTTGAATTCTCTTGCAATATCATCTTTGCAATATTTTATCAGCTTCTCATCACATGTTAGAATCAAATCATTGACATATAATACTGTAATCAACATTTTATCTTCAACCACAATATGGTAAAGGTTCGCATCTGCTTCACCTTTGGTGAAGCCCAACCTGGTGAAATCACTGTCAATTATGGTGCACCAAAGCATGAGGTGTTTGTTTTAGTCCATACAACACTCGCTTGAGTCTATACACATGTTACTCTGTGTTGAAGGTCTCCAATCCTTATGGATGCTCAATATACACCTCTTTCTCAGTCATATAGTTGAGGAACGTTGTCTTCACATCCATCTAATGTATCTTCCATCCCATCTACGCTGACAATTCTAGAATAGATCTAATCGATGAGTACCTTGTTACTGGAGAAAAGGGCTCCTCGTAATCAATTCCCTCCACTTGTGAGAATCCTCTGACCACAAATCTGGCCTTATGTTTCTCCACACTCTCATCTGTTGCTTTCTTTACCTTGTAAAGTCGTCTAGAACTCACCACTGACTTGTCTGCTGGTCTTGGGACCACTTCCCAAACACCGGTTTTGATAATTGAGTCATACTTCTCAACCATAGCATCAACCCATATTGGCTATTGCACTACTTCCTCAAATGAGAATGGATCAACCTCTACACTCTCGATCATCAGAGCCATGTAGCCATTGTACCAATCTGGTAAACTCCTCTGCCTACATTGTGATGCGGGTGCTCCCACATTATCTCTAGCATCATGCATCAATCTATTAGCCTCTCTGGTGTGCTTCCTTCCATCTCTAGAAGTCTCTACATGAGTGGGTGCGTCCACTCTCTGCTACTCTACATTTGGCTTCTCCACATCATATTGAGGTTTCTCCTTTAGAGCTAAAAGCTCCTCATCTGGATGTAGCTGAAGCTCCCTTTGAAGGGAACATTTCATGGAATTATATTCATCGAAATTCATTTCCCTATGAACCATTGTCATCCTGTTGGATGGAAGGTACACCCGATAGTTGTGAGGTGTATCAATGTACCCCACAAATATACCCAGCTTAGCTATTGGTTCTAGCCTTTTGCATGCATCCTTAGTAACATGACATTAGATTGATGAACCAAAGATCTTGAAGTGTGCCACATTTGGTTTCTAGATTGAAAAAGCTTCTTCTGTTGTACTCATCCCGAGAATTCAACGAGGGATTTTGTTCTACAAATAAAAATTTGTGTTGCATGCTTCAACCCACAATTGCAATGATAGGCCTTGATCATGTAATATTGCTTGTGCATATCCCACAATAATTATGTTCTTCCTTTCAGCCACCCCATTCTGTTGTGGGTTATGAGGTGTTATTAACTCTTGTCAAATGCCTTTTGATGCACAAAAGTTCTTGAATTCATTAGACACGTATTCTCCACCATTATCACTTTTGAGAGCTTTAACTTTCTTGCCAGTATCTTTCTCAATAAGTGCTTTAAATTCATAAAATCTGATGAGCATTGACCTTTCTTCTGCGTGAAGAAATCCAATACTTACAAGAAAAATCATCAACAAATATTACATAATACCTATGCTTGGTCATAGATGCTATCGAGAATGGTCAATACACATCTAAGTGAACTTGGTCAAGGATTGTTTATGCTCAATTGTCTTTGTCATGAAAGGAATTTTTGGTGTACTTCCTAAATGTACACCCTTTACATGTGTCTCTCTGCTCTAGTGTACCCTTGGGAAGTCCCGCAGAAATTTTGTGCATGACATTCAAAGCTTCGTGGTGCAAGTGACCCAATATTTTATGCCATAACTCACTGATGTCTTGTCTCTGCACCTTCTCTGCTTTAGTGCTAAAAGCAGTGAAGTCTTCTACATCTAATTTGTAGAGGTTCTTCACCCAAATTCTGATCCACTTCATCTGTCCTAAGGCTATGTGATGAAGGAAAACCTTTCCCTTGCTAAATATCACATCATAGCCATAGTCCTCCAACATGGAAATTGAAATCAAATTTTTCTTCAAACTTGGAACATACATTACATATTTTAACGTGAGAGGAGTACAAGACTCCCTCTGAATGGTAGAATCACCAATGTCAATCGCGTTATACGTCCCATCATCTCCCATCTTTGGGTTTATAATCATGGTCAACCATGGTGTGACGTGATATTGTAACAAGGATTTTGTTAATATAGAAAAAAACCGATGTCGCATTTTGATAATGATTGTCTCAATATGAAAATCAACCATGGTCAACCATGTTCCAACGTCGCATTGTGACAAATATTGTTTCAATATAGAAATCAACCATGGTCAATAACCATAGTCACATTCTGACAAGATTGTCTCTTGGTCCAATGTTACATTGTGACGACCATGGTCATTCATGGTCTAACATCACATTTTGACAAAGATTGTCTCAATATGAAAATTGACCATGGTCAACCATGGTAAACCCTTATCCAAAGTCACATTGTGAAAATGTTGTCTGATTATGAAACTCAAACATGGTCAACCATAGTCCAAAGTCGCATTATGACAAAGATTGTGTCAATATGAAAATCAATCGTGGTCAACCATATTTATTTTAGGGTATATAAAGCATTTATATACCTTGGGTTTATAATTTTTATCCCTTATGTTTAATCTTGACATTTAATATAAATCCCTTGGGTTTAGTATAATCTCTAAGGTTTAATATTAATCCTAGAGTTTAATATTAATAATAACAATAATATTAATCATATTAATAATATTAACAATATTTATATTAATACAACAATAATAATAATAATTTATAGCTAATTAAGAATTTGAATTTATAATAATTAATAAGAATAATATGAATTAATTAATTATTTAATTATTTTCATTAATTAATTATGAATAAATTAAATTATTATGGAATTAATGGATAATAAATTAATTATTATTATTATTATTTATTAATGAATAATGTTACTATTAAATTTATTAATTAAATTTAATAGCATTGTATTAATAATAATAATAATATTATATAGATAATAATATTAATTAATATTATAAATAATAGTTTGCTTGGGGTAGCTCAATTGGGGGGGCTAATAGGAAAGGGCATGGATCCAACAACTGCTAATTTTCCAACTACTGTCCCTGTTAAGATTAATCAACCTCCTTTCAATTTCAAGGGCCTCCCTTAGCTTACGGTGATGAAAAGGAGAAATCCTAGCAATAACCTTGGCCTCCTCAATGCATATATGATGCTTAGTCTTCTCTGTGTGTTCTTCCAAATTTGAAGACTAAGTCCTCTCATGCTTGATGTCAGCTACGTGCTCATGAATTCTCTGATTAATAGAGTGCCCAGTTTCACCAATGTAGGGGGTCCCACAAGAACATGGAATAACATAAACACATTTCATATCCTTGGGGTAAACTCAGTCTTTTATAGATCTTAGGGAGCTGTGAATGGTGTTAAGGGGTCTAAAAGTTGAGGGAACATTATGCTTCCTTAGGATTCTCACAATCTTATCAGTGGTCCCCTGGATGAAAGGGAGATGCACCCATAAGATTCGATCTTTAGGGTATTTATTAACCTTGGGACCTATGCTAGCTTTAAGGAAAGCTTTAAGACCTTGGTGCCTACTATACCCATTATTAACAAAAACATTAAGGAGATGGGCTTTCTCTTTATAAAGGTGGTTTTCATCAGAGATTCTCAGCGTGCGAGTAACTAGTGTGTTGAGAACACCAAATTTTTTTGTAGGGAAATGATGAGACTTGGTGGTGAGCCCCAGTATTGCAACGATAATGCTACAACTCTTGGAACTCTCTTCTTTAATTTTATCAACCCGGTTGTTCATAACAAACTTGGAAGCGGCGGTGCTGTATGCATAAGTACTAGCTCTTGCTGCAGTTGTCACTTGGTTAGCTGGCACAAGTCCGCTAGGAGCTTAAGCCAACTTCTATGAGCTCTTTGAAGAAGCTTTTTAACTGATGGATGAAAGCTAACTCAAAGGAAGCTAATCTACTTTTGGAAAGAAACTGAAATCCAAAAAGAAACGCAAACCCTAGCAAACCCTAATTCTACCAGCTAGTCCTACTGATGCAAGAAGGAAGATGAAAGCTACTGAATGAGATGCCATTGACTTCTAAGAAGATGAAATGCATGTATCTAAGCTATGTCTACAACAGAATCTGAAAGAACCATCTTTTTGTATTTTTGAATAAGTTGTTAGAATTCTCATGCATGTGCTTTCACAGTTTTTGATTGTGTAGAGGTGGATCGGTGAGAGGAAATGCTTGGAAGAGGTCAGGAAGGTTCAGAGAGGGCCTAAGGGGTCCCTAACACCCTTCCGGAGAGTTTCACAGAGTTTGGCTATGAAGAAACCTCATTCGTGAGCTTCTACAGGAAGTCTGCAAGGGTTCTACGGGATGTTCTGGAATTTCTACAGGATGTTCTGTGATTTTCTACAGGATGTTCAAAAATGGGATTTTGGAGCATGGATGGAGGGAAAGAGGTGAAGGAATGAGTATGGAGGTGAAATAGGAGTGCAATAAGGTCCAGTGTTTGGTGGATGGAGCTGAGGAGTGATAAGGACAGTTGGATTTGTTCAAGGAGAGATAAGGCAATGCTACACAATAATATGGAAAGTAGGTCAATGTGAGGGAACGTGGAAAAGGTAAGGCAAGGATTTGAAATGGAGGATGAAGCAGGTAGGTTGGATGGAGTATGGGAAGATGGAGAAGGATAATGGGTGCTCTGCAAGTTGTTTTTCAAACGAAATAAACAAGGACTTGGAAAATCAAAGACCTAGTTACGTTAGTCTATTATGACCTAGATAACACCAAAGAAATGGAACAGAAGTTTATTTGCAATGAAACCAGCTAAAATAACTATGCAACTAAGAAATCATAACCCTAAGCATGCAACCAAAAACTGATATCAAGTTCAGCAACTAAAAATCTAACACTACTAATTGCATGGGTAAGCAAAGACAATGTTTTTGTTGGCAGCAATGTCACCTTTGTCCCAGCTCACGATCCCACTGAGGGAGAGGTGAGATCAGAGGTGCTTGATGGCCAAGTTCTTCTCTATTATTAACCTATCAAATCAGTCTGAACATGAAAAACTACTTTAACCGTCAAAAAGCAACCTAAGTAACAAAACAAGATTTTAATTTAAATAGCAGATTTTATTCTAAGAATACAGCAAAGACACATGAAAGTAAACAAATGAGGTATTGGGCACTTGAGATGGGCCCGACCCCAAGAGCTACAGCCTCCTAAGAGAGATTTAGAGCTGGTGCAAAGCTATATTCATCTTTATTGAGCAAGAAAATAAAAATTACATCAAAAACTGTCCACAAGGAAAACTTGAAAATGTGCTGAAATGCAAAGCTAATATATTGCCTAAAAAATGACTAAAATCAAACTACCAACTAGCTAGCTTCTGCCTACAAAGTGACTAACCACTGGCTAACCAAAATGAGGCCCTAAGCCCTCTTATTTATACAAATTGAGGACCCCAACAGTCCTCCTAAACTTTGGGGACTTGGCTGCCAAAACTTGTAGTTAACAACTATCCTACTTTACTTGCTTGGCTGCCCTTGTGATAATCAATTTGGTGGCCCTTGAACTCCAAGGGTAAGGGCCCATAAATGAAGGGGACACCTTCCTACAAATCCTCTCTCTTGTTCCTCCACGAATTTGGCTACCAAGTGCTCATTAAAACCTTTAATTTTGTCTCAAAATTGACCAAAACACTGCACAAAGTACTCATTAGACTTGTTGGCATAATGACTAACCCAATTCACTCTATTAGCATAAATATAATAAAAAACATGTAATAAAGTAATGAGAATGGTGGATTAAGTCGAATTAGGAGGCTGAATGAGCCCATATAATTATCCATTTTTGGGGCTCATCAGATGCTTCCAAGAAATCATAAACAATTATATATCTAAGAATGAAACTTAATTTATGGAACAAACAAAAGAAAAACTTTGTTTTTGGGGCTATGAGAATGGGGTCCTCTAATCATGATCCCATGAGGGAGATGAGATAGGAGCCATTGTCACAATATTTTCTGGTATAGTTTCCTTCACTAAATTGCAACACTACTCTACCTCTTTAAACTAATTGAAACAAGGTTAAACAACAATTTAAGTAACTTTCTAAGATAACATAAATACAAAAATAAACTTCAACAACTAACTATTATTTTAATCTAAGAATACAACTACAAAAGAGGAAATGTTGTTACTAGGGTTGAGCCCTAACCCAAGAGCTTCAGTTCTTTGATTCAACTTAGTGCTTGATCAACACATAATTTATCATTATCATAAAATTGTCAAGTACATCATAACAATAACAGTCAAAATGTTTCAACTCAAATGGCCTCTTGGTTACAACAAAAAATCAAATCCTAATGAGTCCCTTGGCTCTCTTATTTAAACAAAAATGGAGCGAACAACAACTCCCTAGAAAATAGGGATACTTGGACCCCTGACTCAAGAATAAATCTTCCTTGACTGTCACTGGCTTGGCTTCCAATGAACTTGGCTTGCTTGGGTGTCAGTGACACCGAGCTGATGAGATAGAGCAGAGGAATCTTCGAATGATTTTAGGGATTTAAGGAGGGAGACCATGTTGGAAATAATACTGAGAGGGGGGGGTGAATCAGTATTATCACATTAATAAAACTTTTTCATTTCCAAACTCTGATTCATATATGCTACTTTCACAACTTCTTATGATTAAGTTAATTGATCTTCAATGAGTGCATTAGAACATTATCAACCATATTATCAGTTAACAGATGCAGTAACATAGAATAGATCATCACACATAAGGCACACACATGAACACCATGATATAAGGTGGAAACCCAATGCGGGAGAAAACCACCTGCTGCAAGTCATCTCAATCTTCTTCTTAATAAGAAAATCCTTTTACAATATTTTGTACTGGTGCAGCCTTATACCAGTACGGGAGCTACAACCCCTTTTGCTCTTGTACTAGCCG